>JAFIRS010000063.1:935000-1015000 GCA_018342105.1 Gonioctena quinquepunctata | reverse complement strand
GGTAGGTAGATATACCGGGTGATTCTCTAAGGTGGCTCACATAACTTTTTTATTATTGAAGATAGAAAAACGAAATTGGAGGGTTGTATATTATAGTTCAATTTAAATTTTTTGACATATTTACTTGCTTTGCCGTACTTCCGGTTTGATGGTTGGTTGGTTGAAAGCTGACGAGCCAGAGACAGGGTTGGCACTTAGCTTCCCTTGACACTACGACCAGCTGGGGTCTATTGTATCACTCTGTCGTCAGTGGTTCCTCATTCAAACAGGTTTGTGCCTTTAATTAGGTTCAGAAGCCTGTTGATAAGGTTCTTCGGATTCATGCCTGTTTCCGGGCTGATCTCTCCGAAGGTTCTGTGTCGCCTATTACTTAGGGCGTCACAGTCGAAGATAATATGAGAGGCTGTTTCCTCCTCTTCATCACATAGCCTACACTCCACGGTTTCCCTGCGTACTCCCATGGTGTTTAGGTGTTTTCTTAGGCCGCAGTGTCCAGTCAACAGACCTATTATTATACGAGCCTTCGTTCAGGTTCAGAAGGTCAGCCGTCAGGGTCCGGTTTGGATGCCCTACCATGACTTTGCTGTGTATTTGCCCGACAGTTTGATCCCAATATTGTTGGTGTCTTCTTTTTATCCACTCGTCGATCGGGGTCCTGCATCGGTTTTTGCTAATTCCATGTGCAGGTTCTGGCCCTGTGAATAGCGTTTCAGATGCTTGTCTAGCTAGCTGGTCCGCTTTGACGTTGCCTTCAATGCCTCTATGACCTGGCACCCACATCAAGGTAACCTTGTTGTGTTTTGCCAGCTCGATGAGGTTCTGGAGGCAGTCTCAGACCAGTTTGGACTTTATCTGTATAGGGTTAAGTGCTTTGATAGCACTTTGACAGTCAGATAGAATGTAGATGTGTTTTTTCCTATAACCACTTTCTAGGTTCTTCTGAATGCATACCATGATAGCATGTGTTTCAGCTTGGAATATCGTGGAGCATTTGCCAAGTGGTATTATGTAATCCCTTCTTGGCCTTACCCCATGTATTCCTGCTCCCGTTCCTTCAACTGTCTTTGAACCGTCTGTATACCAGACTAGGTCCGCAGTTGATTGTGATTCTATACTCGGGGCCCATCCAGATTCATCCATTCGTGTTTTGAATGGTTTTTCGAATGAGTATAGGGGTTGCATGTAGTCTGAAATCATCTCGAGTTCTTCGATGTTGATTACATGAGTGATTCTGGTATGTCCAGTTGTTCGGATTCTCCAGTTTTTTGTTTGTTTCAGTCTGTATGCACTCATCCTGGCCTCTCCAATGGCATGTAAGTCAAGGGGTTCGATGTTTAGGATGATTTCCATTGCAGCTGTTGGAGTGCTATTCATTGCACCCGTGATACAGAGACAGGCAAGCCTCTGGATTTTCCCAAGGTTAGTTTTTGCCTGTCTTTGATTTGCTTTTGGCCACCATAAGAGTGAGCCATAAGTTATTCTTGGTCTTATTACCGCTGTGTAAATTCAGTGCATGGCTTTCGGTTTAAGCCCCCAAGTTTTTCCAAAAGCTCTCCTGTACATCATGAAGGTTATCTTGCTTTTATTGGTTACATGTTGAAGATGCGGATTCCAGGTTAGTTCCTTGTCAAGAATCAGCCCTAGATATTTCACCTGCTCTACTACTTGTAATGTTTCACCGAAAAGTCTGGGAGGTATGAGATCTCCCATGTTTCTTCTCCGGGTGAAGGGAATTAGTGTTGTTTTGTTCGGATTTGCCCTTAGGCTCTCTCTGTTACACCATTCCTCTACTATCCTCAGTGCATTTTGCATTAGCTCTGAGGTTGTTCGAGTATTCTTTCCCTTGATGAGGATGACCAAGTCATCTGCATACCCTTGAGAGTAATACCCTAGGTTATTCAGAGAAATTAGCAGTTCATCTACAACCATGTCCCACAGAAGGGGGGAGAGTATGCCCCCCTGTGGCGTACCTCTGGAAATTTCAACCTGCTCTGTTTCCTCGAACGGTTTGACCGGAAATGACCCCAACTTTGGATTTTTAAATTGGACATCCTATATATTTTTACTTATTTCGATCGAGAATGACATTCTAAATCCAACAGCACCCCACTCGTCAATATTTGACAAATGAAGTCATTTTTACTGCAATTTTAATTTTTCGATCAAGAATGCCATGGATCGTGTAAATCGCTTCATTTTTGATCAAGTAAACACGACTTTGAGGCTTATGACTTCACAATCGTTTCAAGAATTATTCAAAAGTCGCACATATGAATTTTTACAGTTAAATTGATTTTTTTAAATGGAAAGGGGGTGGCTCGCCGGCTTTTTGTGAAAGATTATTTTCTTACGATTAATTTGATACCACTACCACACACTTTCACTTTATTTTCACTATTGTTCTGAATAATTGCAAGAAGCGACCATATCTAATAACAAATAATACGTATTCGGTATACTCACTTATGCGCTGAGTCCTGTTATTCTATAATAGTTATCCGTGACAAACAATTGAAGCTGATGCTAGGACTACCTAAACAAATAGGCTAATGAATATGCTGTAACTTTTAAAAATGTATTTGTTGCGTAGTTTATAATTTGATATGGAAAATTATATCAGGAACTAGAAAATTGACATGTTACTGATTTCCGGAGAAGCAAAAAAGAATGCAACTGATGCAGCTCGAATGTATGCTCAGAGATTCCCTAATCGTCGCCAACCCCTCGGCATTATTTTCCAAAACTGGAAGGAAAATGCAAAATTAACCAAGAGAAAATGCCAATGACTTTATCGTCAGTGAAGAAAAAGAAGTAGAGTATTGGCCTATGTTGAAGTAAATTGTACGGCGTCAATTAGCCAAATTGTTTCTGAGTCTGATACAGATTATTCGTCCGTTTGGAGAATTCTTCACAAATATAATTATCGATCATTCAAGTACCAACCACACCTACATCTTCACGAGAAGACCACAATCAACGATTAACTTATTGCAACTGGTTTTGACTGAATACAGAGGAGATGTACGTTTTCCATTTAAAATTATTTAATCAGATGAAACTCGATTCACCAACTTTGGTCTGTTCAATCGGAATAATAAAAGGTACTGGTCTCAAACAAATTTACATCTGATGCAAGAAGGAAATTTCCAAGAGCGATTTGGTTTCAATTGCTGGATGGATATTATCGGAGGAAAACTTTTGGGGCCAATAATTTTCGACGGACAACTTACTGCGGAAAGATATCTACAGTTCCTTAGAAATCAAATCAATGATTTCATTGAAGATTTGCCACTGGCTAATCAAGTTGATATCTATTTTCAACAAGATGGAGCGCCACCTCACAATACTAAAGTCGTAAGAGAACATCTGAATGACACATTCCCAGAAAAGAGGATAGGCACTTATGGAACTATTCAGTGGCCTACGAGGTAGGTACATTCTTAAGTTGTCATATTTTTTCATAATGTATTATTTCTTTTTCATATTCTAGTTCACCAGATCTTACTCCGCCAGATTTTTTCCTCTGGGGAACAATTGAAAATCAGGTGTTATAATGCATCATCAATTACTCGTGAAGAGCTGGAGTATAAAGTAAGGGTGGCATTCCAGAACATCACTGCGGAACAGCTAATCAATGTGGTGCGCGCAACAATTGAACAAGTTAAACTTTGCCGTGATCAAGGAGGAAGTCATTTTGAAAATTAAGAACCTCAATGGACTAAGTTGCTACTTTTAAATAATTCTTAAAACGACCGTGAAGTCATAAGCCTCAAAGTCGTATTTTTCCCATGTTACTTGATCAAGAATGAAGCGATTTACACGATCCATGGCATTCTAGATCGAAAAATAAAAATTGGAATAAATATGACTTTATCTGTCGAATATTGACAAGTGAGGTGTAGTAAGATTTAGAATGTCATTCTCAATTGAAATAAGTAAAAATATATAGGATGTCCCATTAAAAAATCAAAAGTTGAGGTCATTTCCGGTCAAACCGGAAATACGGCATAGCAAGTAAATATGTCAGAAAATGAGTGCGTTCCACTAAGCGCTCACAACGATCACGCTCACGACCTCGGTTTTTCCCGTTCCACTTGCTTGCGAGCGTTGCAATCGAAAACTCAAGTGGAATGGACTGGAGCGTTTACCTTTCATGTAAACATTACAAATGGCTAAAAAATAAGTCAGAAGCTTGAAAAGGTTACGTTTTAATTTATTTATATTTTAATAATTTACTTTTAAATATAATCAAAATGTCTTTTAGTTGGATATTTGTTGATGCAGCGTAATAATGATTCAGAAACTACTTCTAGTTCCGATGGAGAGTGAAATGCAATTTTACCAAATCGCGATCGTGAGAAGCGAAAACTTAGGCCATGTATTATTAATTATGAAAGTGTAATTGATCGTTATTCAGATGAAGAATATTTACTTGTAGTCGCACGTTGAGCATCTGCGGGAGAAACATAAGTTTCCACTAAAATATTTCTCTCCGGGTCAAACAAGGTGATTTTTTCTGTCGCCATCTTTAACTTTTCAAAATTGCGCCGAATTTCTCAAAACTTCCACCTCGACCTAGCTCTTCAGATGGGTCTTTGTGGGCTCGGCATGAGCGAAAATAATGACGTCAATAGTGACGTTTTCGCCACGACCATAACGACCGTGGTCGTCATGTGGAACGGCTGAAGGAACATTTGGATCGTTGTGAGCGCTTAGTGGAACGCACTCAATGTGAATTGAACTATAATACACAACCCCCAAATTTCTTTCTTCTATCTTCAATAATAAAAAAGCTATAGGTGTGAGCCACCTTGGAGGATCACCCGGTTTAGTTACAGATGGTTTGGGTATATAACCCAATTTGACTTGAGATGGGTGGTAAGTAATATTTCTGCCGCAGCCATAAACGCTTGTTCTGTGAATTGACCTCAATATTTCGGGCCATTTCTCACATATTTCAACCCAGCTTGAGATAATGATGACATGTGCATTGACAATGGTAATGGTGTTGTTACGCAACTGTAGTTCGTGCTATTCAATATATTGAACTTCAATTAAATGTAAATGGAACCAAAACATTATATTTTCTGCAAACCACAAAATCGAACGAATGCTGAAATTATTTCTTGAATGTAATTTTTTCGATGTGGAATCTAGGTTTTCATTAATAATAAAATTAACCGTATTAGTCTTAATAACTAAGCTCCCAAACTAATGTGAGTAACTAATTATGAGTCAGCGCCAAACAAACAAGCAAATCAATTACGTAAAGCACAAAATTATTGCAGCGAGACGCGCGGCGGCGCGTACTTTCGGCGGACATTGCCGAACGTTAATATCAGCAAGACAGCTACTTGAACGGGCACACGTCATTGTGAGTGGTCGTGCGGAGAGCCCATTTATTGAAATGTTATTGTTTATCGTTGAAGATTTCACGATGCATTTTTATGTTATTTTATTTTGATAATTTCTTTAGTAATTTAATTATTTTCGTTGATTCTTTGTTTGGCGCCGACTCAAAATTGGTTACTTACATTCGTTCAGGAGCTTAGTTATTGAGTTTATTCCATTTGTACGCTTTTCAGACTATTTTTTCGTCAGTTTAATTTTTTGTGGCTAAAATCTACCAATTTAGCCACTTTTTCTATTGCTTTTGAAAATAACTCTAAAATGCCCTTTCTAAGAAAATATAATTGCGATCAGATGTATGAACCATCTGAACTAGGGTGATGAAAATATAGGAAGTAATAAATCAGGGAGATAGAAAAATATCAACATAAAAAAACAAGTCTTGTTTTTTACTCATCCCGAGAATCTAACATTATAAATCCACGACATTAAGTTGTCATCACTTGAGACACGACGCTTGAAACCACGGGAGACTGTGAAGTACTATAAAAAAGAATGAAAAAAATATTAATTCACTCTCACTCACTCGACCCAACTCATTCACCTTTGTTCAGTCTCTCCATCAAGTCAGTCGAGTAAAGTCACACAGCTCGAAGTATGATGATTGAATTTCAATCCTAACGGTCAAATATAAATAATTGAAATGTATACTGAGAAGGTAATGAAAATATCGTTATGGGAAAATGTTTTGTCTAGAATCAGTGCACGTCAAGGAAGAGTCGGTATTTGATTACTAAGAATAATAACTAAGAAAACAGTCAAGAAATTGAAAATTATTAATAAGAATTTTGAAATCGTTGATAAATATATTGTGTGTGAAATCCAGAATCTGCAACATTGGAAAAATGATGAGCTTTTGTGTTTCGTATTGATTTGGCATATTGAATCTCTTCCAACCATTATCAAGCTGAAGAGCATATCCGATTTTCTATATATTAAATCAGCTTTGAACTTTAAATTACTTCATTGGCTATGTGAGAAGTGCTTGGTGGGGACAGTTAAGTCAATCGTAATGCACGCCGTGTCAGAAATGTGAAACCTATTGGGAATTTATGATTTTTTGTTATAATTCCACGTTAAATTCGCTGTTTTATCTTTTCGAGCACAAGGAGGAAATGGATCACAATACTTGTTGTGTTTTGAACTGCACAAATAATGGAAAAATGGTTTGTGTTAATTTTACACTTTTCCAAAATCGGCCTGGAAATTGGAGCAAAGAAAGAAACGGATAGCTACTGAAAAGGAAAAAGTAAGTGACATAATAACGATTTCACTGGATCAATTTTATTTTCACGATATTATAAGTAGATAATATTGACTAAGAGCAGCTCGAAATTCAAATTGCACTGAAAGATCCACCTAGTAAAAAAAGTATCGCGACGAGACTAGAACCATCAATATTAGAATGTTGCTCATTAGCTAGCAACTCAGTGCATGGATTTGGTATATGGTATTTTTGATATTTATGGAATTGCTTCATGCATTTTGCTTAATAAAGGTACTATTATTGATTGCTGGTTTCGGTTTTAAATATTCATTGATATTTGACATCTGAAAAATATGAAGTTCAGTGGATAATTCTCGAGCGATTCGAGGAACTTGGTGTATTTTTATTGAAAAATAATGCTGAATGAATGCAATAACACGCTCGCGGAGAAAATTAATAAATAAGGTACAATTTAGGTTACTTACATTCAAAGAAGTTTTGTGGGGGTTAATGTCACTGAAGTTTGCCTAATAATATGGGCACGTATTAAATAACTTTGGCCGTAATTATTCTCAATTCTTTAAAAAAATTCACATGTGCCAAAACTAATTCATTTCCTTATATCACAGTTTGAGGATATATTGTTTAATGCTTTCAAATCTTGTTCTTATTATAATATCGGCAATGTTACACATGTTTTCGAGTCTTTCACTTGATTTCATTAGAAATGGTCGAAACATGGCTTATCAACTAACTGTGGAATAATTTAAGGGTTCCGAAATGTTGCGGTCGGTAGGAGGCGCCACTGCCGTGCACGCAGCGAATAGAATCTCCAGTTATCTGAAGTATGCATAAAAAAAAGACTTCCATCACGGTGAAATATATTCTGAAATATTTTGACTTATTGTTGTTGATTCAATCTATAGAATTATTTCACACTTTTTATTATTGAATCAAATTAAGTTTATATTCAGTGTGTGTAAAGAGTTACAAATAATTATGAATCAGTCAAACAGTTTCGTTGAATGATACGTGCTCATTCAACATTGTTTTTTTTTTCATTATTGTATTATTTACTCATTCAATAAAGTCTGAGACATTTTGTACAAGAGTAAGATAAGCCTTTCATTTATATAAATTTTAAAACTTTCTTACAATTGTTTTGGAATGATACTTGTTCATTCATCATAGTAACTTTATTTTTTTTCAATTGTTAAATTAATAATATATTAGGTATTATTCACAGTTTGGTTAAAAAAAGCTGAATATATTTCAGAACAAGTTTTAGACAGATTATTATCTATGGAAAATTGTTGTTTATTTTAAAGTCATTTTTGTAACTGTTAGATTCTTCAAATCTCAGTTCTGCTATACAGGGACTTCAGAAAATTGATACAACTTACTGTCAGTTGTAAAACAATTGATATCCAGATTGTAGTACATAATTGGAAACAGGTATTTAGTGATATGGAAGAACTGAAGTTATATGGATTAGACTGTCATACCATACAGTGTGTTTGTTTGTTTGTTGTATGGAAGTACTTTTTTATTAATATGGTTTGTTTGTTTTTATAAGTGCTTTGATTATTTGCATGGTATCCTCAACTAGATTGGCGAGGTACACAATTTGAACGATTCCAGCTCTCTTCAAAATCATAACATCTATATATTGGGAGGACAATTCTTATCTGCCGCTCGATAAAAATCGCCAGTGAGTTTTTATAAATTATTCACACCCAGTATAGCCCTTCATAAACTTGGTAACAACATCTCAACCAAGAACAATAGAGTGTAGGGCCGGTTTATGATATTCCCTCGCCTGTCTTCCGTCTTGATCATCAGATCAACTCTAGATCTCCACTATGTTGTAGTAATCAGAACTACATATACAGTACTTTTCTTCAATGCCCCCCTCCCCTTTTATTTTTTGAACGGGTCAACTCAAAAAATTGAAACTTGGGATAATGAAATTGATGCATGAATACTATATTTTGGATTAAAATTGACAGATGAAACTTTCAAGATGGCGACTGGGCGCCATCTGGGGAAAAAAATTAAATTCAAAGGAGGGTCTTGTGACACATCCTTTTGAAGCTCTTGACGAATACTCCACAACCCTAGAATATAAAGTCAATATCTTCACCTACTACAAAATTGCGGAACATATAATAATTGCCTGAATACATCAACGTTTAACTTCATAATTTGAGGAAAGAAGCTGAGTTCAGTTCAGAAGATGCTCGGAATGATTGCCTTGAACTGCTTGACATAAGTACAGCCTATTCTATATTTCACGCCGAACATTTTCGAACACAGTAACGTCGATATTTCTACAAATATTTATTATTCTCTGCCGTATATCCAATATTGAAGCAGGTTCAGTTTTGTACACCTTTTGCTTCAAATAGCCCCTTAAAAGAAGTCAACAAGTGTCAAATCTGGCGAGCGGGCTGGCCATTCCGTAGGAACTCGACGGCCAAACCAACAACCGGGGAGAGTTTTATCCAAATAAATTCTTACTCGTCCGTAGTAATGTGGTGGTGCTCCATCTTGTTGGAATACAATATCCATATCGAATTCATTAGGATTCGCTTCGACGATTTCGGTGATTAGAGAGTCAACAGTATTTTCCAGCATATTCAAATACAGTTCCCCTGTTAAATTTTGTTCAATGAATAGAGGTCTTACAATATGGTTTTCCAATATTCCTGCCCAGACGTTAATTTTTTCTGGATATTGAGTATGAGTTTCCCGGAAAATGTGAGGGTTGGTGTCCCTCCAATAACGGCAATTTTGTCTGTGAACCTTGCCGTTGAGATAAAATGTAGATTCGTCACTGGAACAAATATTGTGGAGATAGGTAGGATGCCTTGCAATGGTTTTCGTCATAATTTCGCAGAATTCTGTTCTTCGATCAGGGTCATCTTCAGTTAACTGGTGTACCATTTTGATTTTGTATGGATGATACTTATTCTGCTTCAAAAGTCTCCACACAGTAGAAGGACACACCTCACAAACATTGGCGACGGAGGAAGTAGACTGTTGAGGATTTACTATCATCTCACCAATTATCTGAACTTGCTGTTCTTCCGGAATGGACGGATGACCTGGGGGCTTTTTGTTCTGTACACTACCGGTAGTTGTAAATTTGGTACAAGTTCCCTTAAATATTTTCTACAGATAAGACGATTCGGGAAACGATCGATAAAAATTATTTCGGTTTCGTGAAAGTTACGCATCGCACCGTAAATAAAAATCGCTTCGATTTTTTCTTCCGTTGAACGAGGTTTGACCATTTTAGAGATAGTTCACGTGGTACCTATTTACTAGTAAAACCGAAAACTAAATGAGAATATTTTAACTGAACAATGATGTTCGTTGTCGTACTGACATTTCTTGCCATTTTTTGTTTAAACAAAAAATAACCTATCAAACCTTATCGGGTTTGCCATATGGCAGAGAAAAACAAATATTTCTAGATGTATCGATATTAATGTGTTTGTATTCAGGTAATTATTAAATGTTCCGCCATTTTGTAGTAGGTGAAGATTTTGACTTTATATTTCAGGGTTGTGGAGTATTCGTCAGGAGCTTCAAAAGGATGTGTCAAGATCCAACAGAATCTGGTCACAGGTAAAAAATCAATCATCCCTTCTTTTTCAAATTTGAAAGGGACCAAGTTCGGGGTATAATAAAAAAATCATTAGATTTGGACTACTCTCCAGAAAGTTATTCATGAAAATAATAACGATAAAATAAATTACCCATTGACTAGAGAAACTGCTCCTTTTTTCGTCAGTTGAAAACATGCACGGTGTAGTTCTCTCAGTGTAGAATTTCTCCTCGTGTATTCAACAAAATTCCCACAAAGGGATGAAAACAAATAAAAAATATCATGAATTCTTCCAAGTAACAGTACGTAGAAGATTTGTAAGTGAAAAAACAATACCAAAATATATTCCAAGATGGTCCACTAACAAAACAGCAGAATACACTCCAAAAGTTGGATGATTACTATACAGCCCGCGTACGATGGGGAGCCGATCTTGATTGGGAGTTCCAAAGCATAGTTATTGTTTATTTTCTTCTTATGGGGGAGGGCTTATCAGGAAAGATGCACCCGCCTCGACAGCATTGACGAAATGCAATGCGGCGCAAGTCTATATCCTGCAAGCGGCACTGCGGTACATTCATCGAATCCTGCTGCCGCCTCCGTCGCAGGAACTCTCAGCAGGATGCCATTCTATAACTTTTCCTGCAATTACTCTTCACCACCAAATGAAAATCAATTTCCGACTTATTTCCACTACACGTTTTCTGCTGTCAAGTGATGAAAAGAATGTGTTAGGTCGTTTTTATAGCTTGATTGCAATGTATGGTCCATTTGTCCGAATCAGAGGAGGTTTCAGTGGACTTTCGTAGTGGTTTTCGATGAAAGGCATATTTTTTCTGATGGTGAAGTGAAGGAACTCAAAGAAAAGTATGAAATATCAGAAATAATGTGACTGAAATGATTGTGATGATTTCTTATTGTAGATTGATTCCCAAAATTTGGTTGGATTTGACAAAAAAAATGTTGAATTTTTTCATTTATATATATATATAAACTATATATATATATATATATATATATATATATATATATAAATATATATATATATATATATATATATATATATATATAAAATATATATATATATATATATATACGGTGTGACCCATTTAAAATGGAACAAACCCTGTAAAATACGCATTTTTCAGTCATTCTCAAAAAAAATTTTTTTTTGAATATTACGCATCAAAAACTGTATCTTGACACAGATTTTCATGGCTTTAGATTCATTTCCAAGGCACTCTGTGGTTTTTTTCTTCGTCAAAAACGATAAAAGTTTATTAAGCAATTTTTGTTTCGAAATTTGACTACACAACTAGATTCGTAGTCGTTATAAATGAAAACAATTGAAATTTCATAAAAAAATATTGGTCAACAACGAAGTTACAACAACTTTAATTTTGGAAACAAACTATTTGATTATAATTTTTATTTAGATTATAGACATATTTAAAATCTGGCAACACTGCCGATACAAAGTAGAACACCAGTGAATTTGTACAGCGAAAGTCAATAGCTCATTCCGTTGTACAGTTATAACTCCTTAAAGTATGGCAATGTGAGCGATTTGTGGTGGAAGCGATTTTGTAATAAAAATCTGACTACGCCATTGGATTTGTAAATTATATTGCCTTAAAATCATTCATTTAAGTTCAGGTTATAAGTGTATTTGAAAATAACAGGAAATTAAAAATTCATTTTCAAGTTATGCAGTCTTCCATAGCCAATAAAAACGAAATGAACCGAATCAAATTTTAAAGTATCAAAGTTATTTATTCAATGATATAACAGAGAAATCAGGACAAAAAATTTTCTTTTTAAATTCTGCAAAACTCAACTCAACAAGCTTTCAGAGAAGGTATCAATAATTTGAGGAAAGCTGATTTCGGATTTTCGCTGTACAAATTCACTGGTGTTCTACTTTGTATCGGCAGTGTTGCCAGATTTTAAATATGTCTATAATCTAAATAAAAACTATAATCAAATACTTTGTTTCCAAAATTAAAGTTGTTGTAACTTCGTTGTTAACCAATATTTTTCTATGAAATTTAGATGGTTTTCATTTATAACAACTACGAATCCAGTGGTGTAGTCGAATTTGAAAACAAAAATTGCCTAATAATTTTTTGCCGTTTTTGACAAAGAAAAAAAACCATAGAGTGCCTTGGAAATGAATCTAAAGTTATGAAAATTTGTGTCAATATACAGTTTTTGATGCTCAATAAAAAAATTAATTTTATATTGACTGAAAAATGCGTATTCTACAGGGGTGGTTCCATTTTGAATTGGTCACACTGTATATATATATATATATAATATATATATATATATATATATATATATATATATATATATATATTGTGTGTGTGAAATGCACAAAATTATAGATATGACACCTATAAATTGTGGGGTGAAGCTTAGACCTAATGACGTGGAATTCAATGACACGGAATTTCGTGCAACATTGATAGGTCACCAACAGATGTCAGTATAGGCCAATCCACGACACCAAAAGTCGTACTTCTAGTGCGTTCAGAGTAACGCAAAACAAATAACGAGAGAAAGAGAGATTTGTTTCGATTCCAAGAAAAAGTTTTTATACATTGCAGTAACACTACTATTCTTCGTATAACGAAGTTGTGATGATATTTGATGATGATTTTTTTCAACCCATATTTATGGCGGAACGAAATGGATTGACTTCTATAAATGTCTATGGAGATATAATATGGAATAAGATTGTTGATTACCGATTCCTTATTGTTTTACGTTTTTTCCATATACCGAATACTGGCATGTGTGATTTCTGATATCTAAGGTCAACTCAAGTCGAAAATAATTTTATTTCCCCTTTTGTTACAATTCCATTCAATCTAGTTAAACTATCCCGCTATAGAGCTTTGCGCTCTTTGCACAGAAACTTGTCTGAAAGTGATCTTACTAAAATTTCGATTTTAGGGTGAGGAAAGCTGAGGCTATTATAGTCCTCCTCCAACTCCGTACCACCTGAGAATCGTGCACCGGAAAACCGCAGAAAACAATCCATTAATGGGATATTAGGATTTTTCTCTGTCTGTGTGTTTTTCCATTTTCTGTTTGTTTGGCTGTTTGATTTTGTCTTTTGTTGTTCGTCTGTCTGTGTTTTTTTTGCATTTTTGTCTGTTTCTTTTGGTTCTTTTTGGTTTGTTAGGGGAAGGGGGGTGAAATAAATATAAAAAAATTGATTTTCATTCAAATCCATTTGTATTTTTTAATTTTAGTTTGTTTTTTATCACTTGGTTCATTTCACTGTTTCATGTTCACTTCACACCACAGATGTGTTTCACTCTTTTTTTTTAACTCGTAAACCTCATTTTTCTCTTTTTATTTATTTACACCATGGGGATTAATCAAAATAACATCTCGCAATCAAGCACAAAATTAGTTGCAGGTCATATACAGTAAGTACCTCGCTAGATCACATATTGAAAGGGTGGTCTTCTTCAAAGGTAGGTTTTTCATTGAAAGTTCTCCTTTGCAAAGTTACAATTCAGTAGGTAGTGCCTCAGCCCATTATGATATTATGATGGTGCTATTTTTTATCCAATATATCCATTTTTTTTACTTTCCTCCTCTCCTATATGCAAAATTTCAACAATTTTAATTTATCCATCAGTACGCACTTGCCCCTTGAAGGTGGTCATCATGAAAAATGTAATTCTCCTATTGTTAGTACTAACCGCCTGATGTGCAAAATTCGAGATCAACACAATTTATTCTCAACCAAGAAGATGAAATACAAATGACCCAGCTTACCCAAGAATATAACTTTCTGCCAAATTTGTTCATGGGTAAAGATTTAGTGTTCAATGGATGATTGTGTATCGAAATCTAATGTTGTTCCATGTAGTCTTGTGCATATTATCCACAGTTTATGAAGAGCCAAATATATCCTTGCACGTTCACTTTTTCAGAATAAAATGACCCATTCTTGCCTTCCCTATCGGAATGAATTGTATCTACCGTAACTGGGATGGATCCAAGAATACTTCCATCCATTCAAACATTCGTCAAACATCCTTCCATGATGGAGTCACTTCCAATAATACCCACTTGACATCAAGTTGTCACAACACATAATTTAATTTGGTAACATGTAATTTATAACAGTGATAATTGGTGCTGGCTACACGCATAAAGGCAATATCTAACACTTGGCGTCGGAGAAGTAACAAACCAAGTTGAATATGATGACATTCTTGTCGGGGGAGGTCAAACCGCACGGCCATATACATCAATAAATTCAACAGAACAGCCTCGGTTGTACAAGATGCATGGCTTGTGGTTTTCTCTGTCAGGATGTGGTTTTTCGTAGACGATATAATGCAGTGGATGGGAAAAGGGATGTGTATATCCAGAGGGTTATTCGAGATTATCACAATTCGTAACTGCAGGTTTATCATCAATGATACTGAGGAAAATGCGGTATGTGTCTAGACGTTGCCTACTCTTTCCAAATGTTAATCCTGCAGTTGTGAAAAAATATTTCTGCAGTTATGAAGTGAATATTTCCAATTAGTTACGAAGTATTTTCAACAAACTAAAATATTATGTGAGAAATGTACCAATCCAGAGATATCGTAATTTAAATTCAAATCACAGAATGAGTATGAAAAAAGTGTCATCAAAACTACCAATCCACATTTAGTTCATTCCAAACCACCAACATCCTCAACACCAGGCTCTAGTGGCAAATACAATTATATGAATTCCCGCAGATGAATAGCTCTAATACAGAGTAGTGTTTCTTCAATTTACGATAATGTGTGATATAGTCTTCCAGATTTCAAGAATTGAACAGCAACTATTTTCAAATTGTTTGAAATTTGGCATAAGAAAATGAATTGTATGAGAACATTTCTTGTTTTTGGATGTGATTAATTCATATCCAAACTGGATACTATCAAATAGGATCGATGGGGGTAACACCAAGTCAATCAACACTTTGCATACAGTTACATACACCTGGTATATCACAACGAAATTTGGAGGACTCAAATAAGAGATAAAAACCTACTTTTTCATGAAAAAATCAAAGCTAAAAGTTTCAAAATCGCCATCTTCAATAGTTTTATTTTAAACAGAACACCCTGTATATTATTCCATTTTTGGAATCTGCTCATAATTCTTAACACTTTTCTCGAATACACTTTACTCCTAAATTCAATTGTTTTCGAAATATTAACGTTTGAATAGTGACAATTTGATCATTTCAAATCCAACCATAAACACTGATGTTGCTTTCAATCAAGTTTGCATTGGAAAAAATCATTGTCGCGGTAACATCTCGTGTACTGTCAAACTGAACTGCTAAGTGTCATATTGTCCGTTGAGCGCCTAAATCCTTTATGAAAAGTTGGATCATGGCTCGTAGTTTAAACGATAAATTTGAAGCAGTTTTGATATTTGGAGAAGCTGGAAGAAATTTTCATCCAGCAATCCGTATGTTTAATTATAGATTTCCCGAGAATCCTATTTCGAGGTCAAATTTGCGCAAACTTTTGGCGGGGATTTTGGGCAATCGCGTTGTTGGACCGACTTTCATCAGAGGCAATCTTACAGGAGTTCTTTACAGAAATCTTTTAGAAACTGAAATTGAACCTCGAATAAGACAAATTGTATTAAACAATCAGGAAGAATTTGACAATCGTGAAATAATTTTTTAGCAGGATGGGGCACCTTCCCATTTCGATCGCATGGCCAGAGAGTTCCTCGATACAAACTTTCCTGGGCGATGGATAGGTCGCAGGGGAAGTACAGAATGGCCACCAAGATCTCCCGATCTTACACCTCTAGATTTTATCCTTTGGGGGTATCAGAACAATAGAAGAGTTGGAACGCAGAATAATAGATACATGTGAAGAAATAGATGAACAGACTTTCCTCAACGTTAGAGATTTATAATAGCGCACTTTATTGTCAAGATTCAGGAGTGGGCCACATTGAACACTTGATGAAATAATTCAAAAATAAATAATATTTTTTTAGCTAGCTAATTTGTTTTGATTGTGAATTTACACATTCGTAGGCTTCGAGATATTCCGTTAAGCAGTACTGTTTATCATTAATAAACTCTCTTTACGCCTCTTATTAGTCGAATTCTTTAAGAGATTCAACTACAAATTAATAACAACGTTTAGTTATCAAAATGTTTTACCGGAAGTGACCAAAATCCATACTTCATTTTAAACCGGAATGTCACTCTTCAAACGTTGATATTTCGAAAACAATTTAATTTAGGAGTAAAGTGTTTTGGAGAAAACTGTTGGGAATTATGAACAAATTTCAAAAATGAAATAATATACGGCGTGTTCTATTTAAAAAGAATATTGAAGATGGCTCTCAGCCGTCCTTTTGTAACTTTTAGCTGTGATTTTTTCATGAAAAAGTATGTTTTTATCTCCTATTTAAGCCCTCCAAATTTCGTTGCGATATACCAGGTGGTTCAAAAATTAGTAGAGGAGGAACGGACTTTAGACGAGCACTGTATTTGTTATTTTATCATTATTTTGTGTGTAACGATAAGAATAGTGAAAAGAACAAAAGCCATCGTATTCAATCGAGCAGCAAGCTCAACAAGTAAAAAGCACGACATCTGCTCTTTTGTTCAACAACTGATAGTCAGTCTATCACTATGCGATAGACTGACTATCAGCAGTTGAACAAAAGAGCAGATGTTGTGCTTTTTGCTTGTTGAGCTTGCTGCTCTTCAAAAACTGATCTATCACTATGACTCGTATGAATACGATGGCTTGTTTTTTTATTATTCTCAATAATAATGATAACATTGATTTGTTGAAAATATAAACAGGATGTTCATAAAATCAGATGTGGAATCGTCTGCGACTGAAAGATAAACTTTAGTCACTATCTTCCATCGTCAAGATAACTGACTATCATATCATATGTCAAGATAACCTCTATCAGATGTAGTTCAATGTGCAGCGTGGCTTTAGCCGGGGAAGTAGTTGTTTTCTGTTAGACATTCACAAAAAATAACTTCATTTCAATCGTGGATTTTTCAATTCACAGAAAAATCTTTCTATCAATATTCAATAGAGAATGTTTCCCTTTTCAACATGAATACCCCACAAGAGGTTATCTTGGCGATGGAAGATAGTGACGAAAGTTTATCTTCCAGTGGCAGATGATTCCACATCTGATTTTATGAACATCCTGTTTATATTTTCAACAAATCAATCTATCATACCCCATGACAGGTTTTAATGTCTGAAAACACTAATTTCAAAGTGTCTCTCCAAAAGAAATGATTCTAACTTTTTCCATCTTTGCAAAGTGAGATTGCTTCTTGAAAATGTGTTTCCCATTTCTTCCGGTCTTCCTGATGATCGTGGAAGCGTGGAATAGATTTTCGTTGACAAAAATGTATTGAAGACCTAGTGAATGCGATGTCTCTCCTGCGTCAATGTTACGAATGATTTCTGGTGAGTACTCTCTTTTGGAATACATTCTTCTTTGCCTCATTCATCTTTATGAGTTCTTAATCAATACTGGAATAGAAAATCAAATAACTATCTGAATGAAACAGCAAATTTTCAATTTCAGATTTTTTCTTTTGAGTTAGGGCCTTTTCAGAATATATATCAGATGTAGTTCAATGTCCAGCGTGGCTTTAGCCGGGGAAGTAGTTGTTTTCTGTTAGACATTCACAAAAAATAACTTCATTTCAATCGTGGATTTTTCAATTCACAGAAAAATCTTTCTATCAATATTCAATTGAGAATGTTTTCCTTTTCAAAGTGATAACATATATGTGAAGTGTAGATGACGAAATTTGTCATTTGTTCATTTGTTTGTCATTTCATTTTTGGTGACGATTTGGTGAGTAAGTGTGTTTATTCACGTAATTCATTGTAATTTTCTAACTTTAACATTCTTGTAGGCTCTTCGTATTCGTGCTGATGATAGAGGTTTGAACTTCCAAAATGCATACACTTTGGAAATAAAGTAAATTACATAGATGTTATTGTCGTGGAGATTGACTGGGATTGACCTCTCTATCACTTATATGATAAAAAAGGTCGTTGATGAACGAAAAACCGACCGAGAACACTGTCTTGAGGAACACCATTAAAATTATTCAAAAGTTTGACTATAAACTTTCAGTTTACGTTTTCGTCCAGAAATGAACGGATATATTCTTATGTATTTTCATGAATCTCAAATCAAATTATCGAGTATCAAGCACGTGACGAATCAGAACATAATAAAATAATTATAACTTTTTTTCAGTTGTTCATTTATCGTCTAGTTAAAGTAAATCGTAACCGTTGCTGTAGAATACACCTTCTTTGGAACCATGCCGGTTTATATTCGGGTAGCTATTAATTATTTTGTATATGTTTCCCAAAATTTTGGACAAAATACTCTGGAGTGCAATGGGTCCATGATTTATGAGTGAGAATTCATCCCCCTTCTTGTGAAGGATCTAATCATAATTTTAAGTAACTCTATAATTGCCACAATATAATTACCAAAATATGATAAAATCACACTGTGTGATCAGTTGGATCTTTCGATTTTTAGTTCCACAGACAGACTTTATGACCCCAATTAAACCGTCCAATACCTAAACAAAATACAAAAAATTAGAAACTCATGTCTGAGAATAATTCACGGAGTAAGACGGCGACAACCAGTCCCACATGAGCTTAAGAAAACGAAATGGCTCAACATGATCACATGCTCATTTCATAAAATGATAATTTCTAGGACCCTCCCCATACCTATACAATAAGGTGACATTCAGAACTGATGTTCATAACATTAATATCGGGTATAGTGCTGCAATACTTCTGAGATATTCATTATATTCATTACTGACTGACTGACTGACTCGACTGACCACTAGCAGGGACGTACTCGATACACTGAAATTTTCAAAGAAGATGATTTGTTTAATGGACCGCTTCTCCTGATCAATTTCAGAAAATTAGTTTGTAACATAATCCAAACCTAATATAAAAACGTTAAAAATTGATAAAACCAGTCATAACTATGAAATTACGTGGACACATTTCAATTTCCACAAAAAAATGTTATAAAGGAGATAATTTATGTATTTCCAAATCCGTAGCTGGAATCCTTAGCCCTATTTCTATCACAGTTCGCACCTCAAACAATGGGCTATGATAACGGTATCGGATTAGCATTTATAATGAGTCTCTTAGATCTGAGGCAAAGGTATATCAGGTACACTAACGCCATCTCCTTTCCACACTGAATTTTTCACACGGTCGTTCTCATACCAAATCTGGCATGTTTATAATAACCTAGCCGCTGAACTCAAACTGCTAAACATTAACACTTTCAATAAAGAACTTTGCCATAGACTATTTAATATCCCTCTGTCCCCTGAAAGTTTCAATATTGAATGGAATATTATTAAACAAATAGGTCACAACAATGGTTTCCCCCCTACTTAATCAACAGAATTCGTGATAAACATCTAATCAAATCCCTCAATCGCAGTTTAGTTCCGATAGAAAAAACCAATATATATTGTTCTATTCCTTATTTAGGCAAAGTTTCTCTTGATATCTTGAACATTTTCAGACGTTTTGGTAATGATATCAATTTCTCCTTTTACACTACGGATCCGATTTCCAAAATGTTAGTCAATACGAAAGATAAAGTACCTCTCCCCCACAAATCAGGAGTCTATAGAATTTCATGTTCACAGACCGATTGTGTTGCCCAATATGTCGGTCAGAGTGGTAGAAAAATAAAAACAAGAGTTGGTGAACATGTTAAACTGATTGAGAGTTCTAGAAACCCACACATAGATGATTATAATACCAAAAGTTCATTTGCTAACCATATTCTTAATCACAACCATAGCTTTGATATTGAGACTGATTTAGATATTTTACATGTTTGCCAAAAGGGCTCTTTACTCAATTTCCTTGAAATATTTGAGATCAATGCTGTCATAAACAATCCGAGCGTCATTTCCTTAAATGAACAAGTACAGTTTGATTGTCGAAAGTTTTTTGATTCCCTTACATTTCATTAGAACTTTTTCCTGCCTCGATCTCCGATAAACCAATTGTTCTATGTCATAGTGCATTTGTTCGTTTGAACAGGTGCTATTCCTGTTTGCTCTGTGGTGTTGTTTTCCTTTTTTCAGTACAAGTTGCACTTCGGGGTGTTTTGTTGGAATAACTAGTCTGTCACATACATACTGTTCTTTATTTTGATACATAATTGTTCTACTCTTATAGATATATATAAATTTGTAAATATGGATAGGTGACATCTGAGCTCTACGCATGGTATAGTAACCGCTTTGGTTTTGCTTTACATCTAGTTCAATTTTGTTCCGTGCATGGAGTTCACTCGTCGTCGTTCCATGGCTAGGTTTGACAATTCAGTCTGACAGATGGTTGGCTCTTTGGATGCTGTCAATCACCGCCATTGCATCTATTGTTTCCTCATGTCGTCAATTCATTTTGCATCGGCCAAAGTATTTAGCCCTCCCAAATTTAAATATGGGACACAGCCCTTGAAAGGGAAATACCAACTTTCCATATGGTCTACGTTATGATCATTGGAATTAAATAATTTTATAACATTAACCTACAAAATAATTTTTTCATCTCCATGTAAGTAGCACTTATTGTATCACATTACCCATGTAACTAAGTCTTTGTTCTTCTTTTATTGTAGAATACTTTTATATATGCTGATGATGAACCTATAGAGGTTCGAAACATGTTCACCTAATCGATGGTATTGATCTAATTGATTGTTAATATTATATTGTGGAGACGACTTCGTGTTTTTCTTCTTCATAAAATTATACCACTCCACTTCAAGATACAATGGACTTCTACCACAGGTTAAAGAACTTAAAGCCTAACTCTCGGAAATATTATTCATTTATTTTCTGATATCACATTACCTGGCAATAATTATGGATCGTGTCAATACTTTGTGGAAGAACAATTGAGTATTGAACTTCTCTTTTAGTCATCTATTCATTTCTGATTTATTATTATTCTGTATGTATTATGTGATGACAATAAGGACGTTTATTATAATTATTCATTCAGGAGGAATGCCGAAACTTCATCAATTCCAGTCGATTTTTTGTTTTTAATAAACGGTTTTATTTGTTTGTGTCTTGTGTGGGTCAAATCTATTAGCCACAAATTGGCGGATTACATATTTTTCCACAACCCACTCAATATGGATATCAAATGAAAGTGCTTGACTAGTAGAATATAGTACACCATGAAAAAATTCCAAATCCAATAACTTAAATCTAGGTATCTAATCAAAAACAAAGGATTAAAACCGTGATTCAAGCATGAATCCCCCACCCAAGTCAAGATTTCTTATCTTGTTGAGGACTGTGTGGCGTAAGGGTGGCTAAAATGATACGCCGCGGTATAGTAGAACTAGAAATCTGAGAAGGTCGTAAATCAATATTAGCCGACGACCCCCATTATTACCTATTGTTCGAATTATAGATTAGCAACAGAAGTGTGTGTCCCTTAAAAGATTCCCAGGTCCGGATTGAAATATCTCATGAAATAGTTTGGCATTTTAATAATAGTGGGCTCTCCATTATTTTTGGCTTTTGTTGACAGTTTTGTATTTAAATTTATTTGATGATAAAAAATTTCGTGAGGTTGATTTAGAACCCTTGGTAAGGATATGTTTGCATGTGTCTAAATAATAAAATTTACTTACCTGGCCACCAGACTTTCAGTACTAATGGGCTATCAACGAGGTTATAGCGATAATGGTCTATTTACGGTTACAAAAGAAATTACCTACCGGACTTGGAAAACAAGACTGTTTTGAGAACTGACCGCTTTCCAATTTCAGAAATAAAAGGGGAAAAGTTAAACAACATTTAGTCATTACCTACCCAATATTCAGTTGTGTCAGTTATGTCTATTTCAAAGTGTCTGTTCGATTTTTGTGTCGTGAAAAATGTGGCGACCATGGGCTCATCCTGAAGCTAGTACTTCAACTGGTGGTCGTAGTACCACTAGTCGACAAATGTTACACCCCCATGAGAAACATATTATATTAAATGTTTACACTTCCCTTCTGGAACGTGGAATGTCCAAGGATCAAGCTGTGCAAGAAAGTGCTTCTTTAACAAAAACACCGTATTCCACAGTGTTTATAATAGTAAGTTACCCTATTTTGAAAAGAAAGAAACGAAAAGTCTCCGACGGTTCAAGGAAACTAGATGGCTGTGATGTAGATATAATTCGAAGAACAATATATGCCTCGTATAAAGAGCAAATTGTGCTCACATTAGATATTTCAATGCAACGGCTTAAAAAGAATGAAACTGGTATCGAGTGTTGCAAAGAGACTTTAAGAAAGTCTCTTTTACAAAACGGATTTAAATTTAAAAAACTCACTAGTAGCAGAAAAATCTTAATGAAATCTGTGCGCCTTGAGAAATGGCGATTTGAATATTTATTGGCAATAAACATTCAGATAATATGGTAGAACAGTGGTGTATTTGGATGAAACTTGGTTCGATACATCCAAACAGAAGTTGGGTAGACTCATCTGACTTGTGCCAAACTAATGCACCGTCTATAAAGGAAAACGCATTACGATAATTCACGCAGGAACCGAAAATGGTTCTTTACCAAATGCGTTGTCTTTATCGGCAAAGAATATCAAGGACTCTTTAGTCGATTATCATGATGATACTACAGCCGAATTATTTGAAGAGTGGTTCCAAAATAAACTCATACCAAATATTCCACCCAACAGTATTATCCACAGTCAAAGACTAGATAAAACACCATGTTCAAATGACACCAAAGCCACTATACAAGAATATATGTTAAATAATGATATGTACTATGAGGAAAAGTACACAAAAAAACAGTTACTAGAAGTTTTACGCAGTTATTCGATAAAAAAAATGTGATTCTTTGGCTGAAAGCTTGGGACATACGGTGCTCAGACTTCCTCCTTATCACTGTATGTTTAACCCAATTGAACATATATAGCATCAGCTTAAGTCAGCAGTTCCAAGAAATAATACTTCTCCAACCTTGAGTTCAACTGTGGTAGGTAGCTCTTATTCAAACAGAAACTGCAAACATTCCTGATAGCAGCTGGGCCAAGTATGTATCCCATTTTGAAAAGATGGAAAAGTCATATATGGATATAGAAAAAATTCTCGAAGAAAATTTTATTTTCAATTTGGATGATGACAGTGGAAGTGAAACTTCGTGAGTAATTTTGTTTATAAATACCTTTTATCGAGAAACTGAACTTTTTATAAAGTATAAAGTTTAACATTTTACGTTAATTAGGTGTATCATATATAATTATATAATATAATATAAATATATATATATATATAAATATATATATATGAATATAAATATATATATATATATATATATATATATATATATATATATATATGAATGGAAAGAATATCGAGGGGACTGGTAAACAAAATGGAAGAAATTTAATGGACGTAGCCCTCAGAGAGAAGTGTTAACCGTAGACACGTGTTTCGGGCTCTCGGCCCTCATCAGTACGGTGAAGAAGTGCAAGGATGAACAACACTTGGTAGAAAACGACAAATCAACGGAGTCAACAAACAGAAGCCAGCCATTAAATTTATTCCATTTTGTTTACCAGTCCCCTCGATATTCTTTCCATTCATATCTATAATCCAGGACTCGGATGTCACGCAGGTAGCTATAGCTGCCTCCGTGGTGACGTTGGTTGTTGCCCTGGAATACAAGGTCTGCTACCGAAACCACAAATGTGCGGCTGGCTTCTGTTTGTTGACTCCGTTGATTTGTCGTTTTCTACCAAGTGTTGTTCATCCTTGCACTTCTTCACCGTACTGATGAGGGCCGAGAGCCCGAAACACGTGTCTACGGTTAACACTTCTCTCTGAGGGCTACGTCCATTAAATTTCTTCCATTTTTTATATATATATATATATATATATGAATATATATATATGAATATATATATATATATATATATATATATATATATATTATTATCATATATTATATATAAATAGACAATTCTCAATTATATTCAAGCGATTTTTCTTAATAATTATCCTAACCTAATATCATTATACCTACCTATAAAACAAAATTTTATGGCTAGGGCAGGTACAACTCTGCTGATAACTCAAGTTGTTGGTGATTTATGACCTTCTTAGATTTCTGGTTCTACTTTACATCACCGTAACGTCTTTGGAAGGATTATGTATTGATGAGTTAGATTGCAACAAACTGACAGAGAAGAAACCTTGTAATAATGAGGCACTAAATGAACTGAATAGAATGAGAAATATTGAATAACTAAAGAAAAACTAAAAACTTGAAGATAAAATAAGTAAAGAAAGTTGTTCAACGGTTTTATTGTAAAGAAACATAATAATGATGCAGATAATGTACTAGAAGCTAAAAAATGAAATAAGTAAACAAAAATCTACAAGCTAAAAAATAATTAGATAAGTACCAGGTATCCACACCACTCTTCTCATCAATATAGGGCATAGATCAGACTAAAATAAAATCGTGGGGCTCGTCGAATTTCTATTATCTACAGTCAACCACATTATGGGTTGTTGTGCGACTCATAGATACATCATACCGGAAGTAGATTTTGAGTTCATGATGAGTATGGAGAAATATTCAGTAGCTATATCACAAGTGATGGATATTTTGGGTAGAATACTTTGTCATTTTTTTGTTGTAGAAATTCACGAGACCAAATTTCTTCAAAAATACCCCGACAGCGACTACGAAGAAAAAAAAGTCAAAAACTCAATATCCTAGAAAGCTTAGAGACTAACAAAGACAAGAACTCACTATATTTATTAAATGACCAGATTAATTTGAATATCCCCACTTGAAAAAGCTATAGTACAGCAAAACACGTGTCGTGGGTTTTGTAAACAATTTTTTGGGGAACATCGTATTGAAGTTCTTAGTTTACGTACACTTGCCAAATTTCACGTTAATTGGCAAGTAGGTCAAAATTCAATTGCAAGATTTGAACTAAACATACATACAAATGTGAAGTTATATAAAAACTTGTAAAATACAAGGGATTGTGGGTATAATTATACTTTTCATTGGTTGGTTTTATATGTGTTCACAAAATGTTCGAAATGTTGCAATCGGTCTTCAAGTTGACACTATTATCATTACTTGCAATAGTATTTTGCTGAGAGATTTCTCTTCATCTAAAATTTTCATGGAATTAAAATCGAATTGATGTCTGAAATCAAAAGGATGGAAACTCAGTGCTTTTGTTTTGATTCGTTGGAGCAGTCATAATTATGTTATTTTACCGTTGTTTTATGATGTTGTTCTTTTAATGGAGGGGATGGGCTGAATCGAAATTGAGATATCTGTCTGAGCAAATTTTTTTTTGATAAATTAGTGATTATACCATTACCTTCTTTAATTAATACAATATCTAGGAAAGGTATAGTACTGTTTTTTCTACTTCCATAGTGAACACCAACTCGGGAACAATGCTGTTGAATATGCTAAGAGTGGTTTCTCTTTCCGAACTTGGAATAGCTAACAGAGAATCATCTACGTATGCATATGAAAATGGGATATTTGTATTCGGAATATTCTGATATGAATTGATATAACGAGTCCTCAGATGATGTCACCATCCGGAACTTGAATTCCGATGATAATACGTCATATTGGTGATTCCAATGAATATCGTTATGGTTTCTATTTATTCATACCTCCGCGTGAATTCTAGAGTTTGATAGGAGATAAATATGAGATTAACATCCTTTCAGTAAATAGGAAATGTAAGTATAGCTTTCCTTCAGCAGCTCTTGGGGTCAGATTCATTTATGGGCCCGAAAAAGAGAAAATGATTCTTTTTAATCGTGAGAGAAATGTCTTGTACCCTGAGTGGATGGAAAATATCCGTATCACTTACTTTCCTCGATTCATAAAGCCATAGAAATATAGTTGAAAATATCCAAAGAAATTAAAAGCTCATATTTCTTGTCTTGTAATTTGGATCTGTTGAGAATGTTTATATGGTTTTTTCCTGTTTCTTAGAATCATTCCTAGGTCCGGATGAGAAAAGTTGAGAATTCGGGAGAAAATTAACAGAGGAATGGCGTATATTAAAAGTTATAAGTGCACTGAAAATATCTATGGGGTGTTACCAAATAAGTGCGAAAGTTTTTAGGGGGTGATTCCCAGTCGAAAATTAAAGGGTAAACAAAAGCTCTTAGGCCTTTCCTCGAAAAGTTACACGCTTCCAAAAATGAGAAAAAATTAATTTTTTTTTCTTGAAATTGGGGAATGGCATTCTGTGGGCATGTTCTACAAATTGAAAGGCTACGAATGCTTTTTTAATTTTTTTATGATCTTTCAAAGGGGTGAAACCCCTATTCCATTTCTTAACCGAACTTTTTATCAAAACAAAATTTCTCAATTTGAGGATATGTGTTGAAAAGAACGTTTCATTGCAAAACTTTTTTAAATCCTGTGTTGTGTCCGTAAAAGCGATGAACGTATGAACCGTCTGTAAATGGAATTGAAAAAATCCAGTAGGTGGATGTCACGTTTTGTTTGCACAACTTGTGACCTCAATCATAGTATTTTAAAATTGAAAAAATCTAGTAGGTGGCTATCAAGTCGCTTTGATTTCTATGTAGTAGTTGAAAGTTCAATTGTGTCTTTTGAATCTTCAATATGAATAATAACACTAACGCTGAATTGGCGATATGCATTTTATGTACGGTCGTGCCACTGGGAATTCTTTGGAAGCTAGACGGCTCTATGCAGCGATGTATGCCCAGCGCGTGATACCTCATCACACAATTTTTGCACATCTTCACCAACGTCTCTGAGAAAGAGGTACTTTTCAACAACGAACAACTGATTGTGGTCGTCCACGAGTAATAAGAACTGTGGCACTGGAAGAAGAGGTTCTCAATGTGATTGAAGATCGTCCGGAATTGAGTACAAGACAAATTGCTTACACACTTAATGTTATCGATGAACTAATCTGGAAAAAGGATCACCAATTGTATCCTTACCATATTCAACGAGTCCAGGCACTTTTGCCGCGAGATTTTCCCCATCGAGTAGACTTTTGTCAATGGAGTCTTAAAATGATTACCCAAAATGCTCAATTTTTAGAAAACATAATATTCACTCACGAATCCAACTTTTCAAGGGATCACACATTTCCATTACAATAATATATGGGCCGAAGATAACCCACCCACCCAATTCAAGAAGGCCGGTATCAATATGAATTTGCACGTGTGGGTCGGAATTATTGGCGAAAATATTATTGGACAGTATTTTCTACCGTTAAGAATAACCGGTGCAACCTAAACAAATTTTCTCCAGGAGCAGGTTTCCATTTTACTTGAAAATGTTCCACTAACTATTGGACCACGAATTTGGTTTATGCACGATGGTGCGCCTGTCCGTTTCAGCATAACAGAGCGTCAGTACTTGGACGACGTGTATCCAAATAGTTGGATAGGCATAGCAGGACTTCAACCTCGGCCTCCCAGATCTACAGACTCAAACCCCTTGGACTTTTGCATCTGGGGTCACCTGAAGTCCTTGGTTCATACGACCTCCATTGAATGTGTGAATGATTCAAGGAATCGCATCATTGGAGCCTGCGAGGCAATCCAAAATACAAGAAAAATATTTCAACGTTTGCGCCAGTCTATGAGACGAAGACTTGATTTTTGTCTAATGGTTGGAGGTGGTCATTTCTAGCAGTTTTCATAACTCCGTTCCGTTTGATCTTGTTGCCTTTTTCTTTGTTGGAATAGACATAATTTTGTTTTATTTGTATTTTTTATTTGATATTCTATTAAAACAAAACTTAGAACATACATGCCTACATTAAAAGTTGAAACAAGCGGAATAATTTTAAAATACTACGATTGAAGGCAGACAGACAGTTTTATTGATTATAAAATCACCAATTTACATCGGATTGACAAGTCATGAAAATTAAATTGAAAATACCATTGAAAAGTAACATTGTAACAGTAATAATATGTAATATATGACATTACAAATAAATAGTAAATGTTTAAAATACATGAATTTTCACAGGATAAAAAAGAATTTTTCAGCTCGTCTCAGTTCATATTGCAGAGAGAGGAAAACTCCTGAATATTATAAAATGTATTCGTGATCAAAAACCACTTAAGACTGTTTTTGAATCTGGCCAGGCTTGTTATATTTTTCAAATTGTTTGGTAAAATGTTGAAGTACTGCATACCAGCGTAGTCTGGTGATTTTTTATAACTTGAGTATCTCACCTTTTGCAATCTGAATTGATTTTTTTGTCTTGTTTGGTAGCCATGGATATCGCTATTAAGTTCAGAGTTATTTTTATTCTTGTAAATATATGTTAATAGTTTATATAAATAAATACCTGTGAAAGTTAATAATTGCTTTGTTCTGAACACCTCTCGACAGGACTCACGATAGTCTAGTCTGAACATAGAACGGATTATTCTTTTTTGTGCCAAAAAAACTCTGTTACTGGAAGTAGCTAGCCCATAGACTAAGATGTTGTAATTAATGGCAGAGTAGACGAGGGCATAATAGACAGCGGTTAGCCCATCTTCGTTCAGGCAGCTTTTCAGGTTGTTTATGGCAAAGTAATGTTTATTTAGTTTAGAGCAAATGCTGTTAATGCATTCGTCCCAGCTGAGAGTTTATCTAGGACCGTGCCCAAGAAATTGCATTTGGTACTGAATAGCAAACTGTGTTGTCTAAATATGATATTTTGGTGATTATGGGATCTACAGAGGGTCTGTGAAATCTGAGTAGTGTTGTCTTTGAGTGGTTCATCATCAGGCGATGTTTGTGACACCATTCATCAAACTCGTGGAGGACCTTTTTTGTTTTAGATATCACTTCATCTTCGTCTATGCTAGACACGATTATAGATGTGTCGTCTGCATACATGAAGACTTCACCGTAACTTATGTGGTCAGGTAAGTCATTGATGAACAATAGAAAAATCAGGGGACCGAGCACACTTCCTTGAGGTATTCCCGAAACAACCAGGTAATCGTCTGATATTTCATTATTCACCTTTACAATGAGTTTTCGCCCTTGTAAGAATGAATGGATCCAATCAAGTATATTGCCTCGCTATCCTATTGCTGATAATTTTGACAATATAAAATCAAAATTGAGGCTGTCGAAGGCACGCGAGAGGTCAAAAAACAGCCCAACAATAAATTCATTTTCATCCATCTTGTCATTAATAAGTTGTACAAAAGATGTTGTTGCCGTTTCGGTTGAGTAGTTTTCTCTGAATCCGTGCTGGTTTTGGTTCAGTATATTGTATTTTATAAGAAAACTATTGATTCTTTTGCAGATACCCTTCTCTATAACTTTTGAAAATATACTGAGTAAGACGATGGGTCTGTAGTTGGGCATTGAGAGCCGATCGTCTTTCTTATGTATAGGTGAAACTACAGACAGTTTAAGTCTAGAAGGAAACTGACCTAATTCGAGTGAGATGTTTAGTATCTCCGCCAACAAGGGTGCGATAACAGCGGAGCCCTTTTTCAGAAGGGATAGCGGCACCTCATCTATGTCCATTGATTTTTTATTTTTCATTGCGGCTATAATCTCTTCTATTTCGGTTGATGAGAATGATTGAAAAACAAATGAGTTGATTACCAGGCGCTTGGAAGTTGTACACGTCTTAGATAAGTTGTTTCCAAAATGAGATTGTAACTGATCATTAACAATATCAACAAAAAATCTGCCAAAAATGTTGGCAACTTCAATGCTGTCGGTTATTAATTGATCCTGATGTTTCAGTGAAATGTCGGTTTGTTGTTTTTTCCTGTTCAGTCTTGAGTTTACTATTGACCAGATTGTTTTACTTCTATTATTGGATGAGTTTATCAGACCGGCGAAGTAGTCTTGTTTTTCAATGACAATATTTTGATTATAATTTCTTTTGGCAGTTCTGTACTCAATCTGTAGTTCATCGCTTGTTGGATGTGTCTTGCGCAAGTTGCTTAGGTGCTTTAAATTTTCTGATTCTGTCTTTAGTTCATTATTATAACAGGCATTATTGTGTTTTGTGGCTGGGGGTTTTTCTAAAAGTTTTGGGAAAGATGCATTGAAAGCAAAGGTAAAATGATCCCAGAATAATTCAAAGTTTTGATCAATGTGTGGAGATTTGAAATCGGATGGGGTAAAATTTTTCAGGAGGTGTTTGAACTGATTTATGTTAAGATCCGTGAATCTCCTACGGAGGTTATTTGGAGTTTTGAGTTTCTGGATCCTGGAATCAACTGGCAGTTAAACAACTTGGGCATGATGGTCGGAAATACATGGATCGAATATTTCGAATGTGATTGATTTCGACATATTAGTTATAATATAGTCTATTGCAGTAGCACTTTTATTTCCCCCTTTAATTGTTGCAATACGTGTGGGTTGCATTATCAGTGATTCGAGTTCATGACTTTCTAGTATGTCACATAGATTTTTTTTTTATACACTGTTTTCCAGGAAGTTAATATTTAAATCACCGCATATAAGAATATTTTTGAAGTTGCTATTAAGGACATCAAGAACTTTGCAGAATTGTATAAAGAATAAATCTGCATTGCCATTGGGCAACCTATAAATAATTAGTATGCATGTATCTTTATTTATTGATATTGCGGTTAATTCAATATCCAATTCTATGGAGGCATTTTTTATCTGAGATAACTCCTTACAAGAGTTGGAGTGCTCACTATGGGAAAATATAACCACACCTCCATGGCACTTTTTGCTTCGACAAAAATTAGCTACTATATCAAAGCCACTGATCCTAATATTTTTTATGTTCTCAGAAGTTAGCCAGTGTTCAGACAAGAAGTCACAAGTTGTGCAAACAAAACGTGACAGCCACCTACTAGATTTTTTCGATTCCATTTACAGAAGATCCGTTCATGCACAATATTTATTTTATTTTTTTATTAGGAAACTATTGCTTTTACGGACACAACACAGGAGTTGAAAAAGTTTTGCAATGAATCGTTCTTTTCAACACATATTTGAGAAATTTTGTTTCGTTAAAAAGTTCTGGTAAAAAATGGAATAGGTGTTGCATATTCCCTTTGAAAGATCACAAAAAAATTTAAAAAATATTCATAGGTAGCCTTTTTATTGATAGAACATGCCCACAAAATGCCATTCATTCAACTCTCCAGCAATTTCAGGAAAAAAAAACAATTTCATTTGGTAACACCCTGTATATCACTAATATTTGTAGTCGTAGAAACACAGTTGAAAACATCCGGACAAATTGACAATTTATCTTTTCCGATAAGAGTGTTAACCTGAACCATTAGTGAGTAGAAAATGTTTATATGTGCTTTACAGAAACCTGGTAACATAATCATGAAATGTTATCTTCATTTTCTTGGAAAATTCAAACGCAGGAGGTTTTTATTGGAGGAATTGTTTCGAACATGGTGATGTCATATTTCATACGAGAAGTAATATTGAATCTATTTCGGTGTAAAAAATTTACGATTTTAATAGAAAAATAGTTTTTGAATTCGCTGCTATTGAATAATTTGACCTGATTTGCAATTACCAGGATGGTGGTGCTAATCAAAGAGAACGTACATCCACCTCCCATACATTTCAATAACCCTAAAGTATTATAATCTCTGATCTGGTTTTCAATTTGGTAATTATTCGTGAGATGAAATCTTTCAATATATATTTATTACATAGTGTTGAGTTATGATATTTTGGACAAAGGGAGTTCTTATAGAAAAACATGTTCAATTCAATAATAATATTTCTGCGGAGGCTCCAAACTCTTATTCAATGGAAACTACTTCATGTTGAAAGAGCTGGACACGCTGTATAAGCTCCTTCATTTCATAACTTCATAATTCATATCCCAAAACGATATTCCGCCGTTTCCATATGGAGACTCCAACCATAACTCAACCAAAAAATGTAAAATAAAGTGGGTAATGAATCAGAATGTCACTATATTTTTTCCAGCGTCACGGTCCGCCCCTCGATATAATTATAAGGATTTTAATTAACCGGTTGAATTGGAATCATTAATCAGGAGGGCGTTACTGATGAGTAATCCACATGTTCACCGTTTTGTACGCTCCCGCACTTATATCCAGCATGGGCGCCAACATTTATAGGGAATCCAAAGTGATAAATATACCAGGTGCTTCGAATCAACATGCGGAATGAATCATGACATTTGTACACTTTCCATCAATCAGATATTTCCGCCCACTCTTCATCTGAATTTGGAGAATTGAACGATATCAATTGAATCACGGAAAATATACACAGACTGATATTAAAAAAAAATCAAATGTATAGTCATTTCTCCTGGAAAAATTAATCCACCCCTGATAAGACCTATTCACTTCCACATACCAAATATAATACAGACAAAAACTTGTGTTCACGTGCATCGACACGAAGATGTAATTTTTTGTTAGATCAGGTGAATTAGTTGTGATCCATTTCTATCAATCCATTCACCTATATATCACAAAAGTATTCTAGCAGTAAGCCAAGAATGTAGTATTCCCTTGTAATTATCTCAGAGAATTAATGAATCGCAGAGAGAAAGCAAAACAGAAATATAAGCAAATCAAGACGGTGGATAATTTCCGTTATTATAAAAACCTTCGAAACTTCACCAACACTTCTGTTATGAATTAAAAAAAATTGTGTCATGTTTGTGCCAATAAAAACCAGAAACAACTATGGAGAGAGCTGCAAAACTTAAATGTTACAAACAGAAAACCTGATGTTACAATATTAGAAAGCTTGAACAATGCCAATCATATAAACTCCCATTTTGTTGACAGTGTCCCAAATTTCAATGATGACAACAAAGAACTCATTGAGTTTTACAACAACAACAACTTATTCCCAAATGTGGATAGAAATAATTTTGAATTTAACCTTGTATCTGAAGAAGACATTCTCGATGCAAGAAACTGCCTGAAAACCAATGCCATCAGAGTAGATGGTATTAACATGACAATGATACAAATATGTTTTACTACATATAGTCAATGTCTGCATTTTCGAAAGCTTTTTCCCAACTCAATGGAAAATTTTGTATGTTATACCTGTCCCCAAAACAGCTCAGGACTACAAAGACCTCAGGCCCATAAGTATTCTTTCCCCCAGGTCTGAGTTATTGGAACACATTTTGAACAAACAAATTAGACGATATCAGTAACCTGAATTCAATGCAACCTTCCAGTCGGGTTTCAGGCCACTACAAAGTTGAACAACAGCCCTGCTCACAATAACGGATGACATATTGGCTGCAACAGATAAAGGAGACATATCGTTATTGATATTACTGGACTACATACTACAAGTTCAACTCATTGATTTCAAACATACTCAACTATATTGGCTTCTCAAAAGCAGCTGTTGAGATGATGCAAGTATAGTTCGCAAACAGACATCAAATGGTCAAACTCGGAAGCGAATTGTCTGAGTCAGTAAAATTAATGCATGGTATCCCCCAAGGAACCATACTTGGGCCTCTACTGCTTAGTTTATGTACTTCAAATATAATATTGAGCTTTGCAAGTATCATGCTTACGCTAATGATACCCAACTGTATTTATCGTTCAAACCGGAAATGCTGAATGAAGTTGTTGCTGATATCAATTCTGAACTTCAAAATATTCATGATTCTTCCATGAATCATGAACTGCAACTCAATTTGATCAAAATACAGGTCCTTGTGTTATGGAATATAGTAACCAGAGGCAACAAATCCTGGTTTCATATCAGATAAGGATTTTAGGTACAAAAAACAAGTTTCATTATATATCCAGAGAGCTTTCGCGAACCTGAGATTAATTTACCCTCACCGAGCATACCTAAATACTCAGACGGAAGCCAAATTATGTCAAACACTCATCCTTTCGCAATTTACCTTCTGCTCACCTATATAATCCCCTTTTCTGCTTAATGTAGATTTGTACAGGATACAAGTCCGAAATTCCTGTTTACGCTATATCTGTGGCATCCGTAAGTTTCAGCATATAATTCTCAAAACTTACTTTATATATCCAGAGAGCTTTCGCGAAGCTGAGATCAATTTACCCTCACCGAGCATACCTGAATACTCAGACGAAAGCCAAATTATGTCAAACACTCATCATTTCGCAATTTACCTTCTGATCACCTATATAATTCCCTTTTCTGCTTAATGTAGATTTGTACAGGACAGAAGTCCGAAATTCCTGTAAACGCTATATCTATGGCATCCGTAAGTTTCAGCATATAATTCTCAAAAGCTTACTCAGCTGCAATGGCTGATAATGGAGAATCGTTTCTTATTACAATCTCTATCCCTATTCCACAATATCATTATCAACAAATCACCCCAGTATCTTTTCGATAAAGTTCGTTTCCGTGAAAATGAACACTGAGTAAATATCAGACATGAAGATCTAATAACTGCCCCCCGCCACACAACGACAATGTTCGAAAGATCGTTCAGTTTCTCTATCTCCACCCATTAAAATAGTCTTCCCACTTACAAAAAAAATTAATATACCACTTTTTAAGCTATATTTTCGTAACTGGCTATATGAACAACAGTAATCATGCAAGTAACCTCTCGCATGAATGATAAAATATAAAAGAGTCAAATATTCCTGTATTTTTCTAACTACCATTATTGTAGAGATTGTAGATTGTAGGGGAGTCGATATGGCTCTTCAGCCCCTCCGTACCTCGACCTGTTAGGTCTTTTGTAGATAACCCTTTCTCTATTCAAGTCCCTGGATTCCGAGACTCCTTGTGAAGCGTATCAGTTTCCTGGGAGCAAAGTTCCTGATATCTAATTGCGTTAGTGGAACCCATTCGAGGAACTTGAGCCTTTTACAAAACAGCGCTTGGCAGTCGCAAAGCAGGTGTTCTGCTGGTTTAGCGGAGTTCTCGCATTAACGGCACAGCTCACTGTCTGATCATTCCATTTTTTTGAGGTGATACCTCAGAGCACAATGTCCATCGAGCAGTCCCGTTACCAGTTTCAAGTCTTTCCTGTCCAACTCGAAAAGCTATTCAGCTTTCTTTGGCGATGGGCTCGGAAGCCTTCTCGCTTGTCTTTGCCCTGGAACCCTATTCCAGTGGGTTTCAATTTGGTCAGCTTCCCAGCGCCGAAACTCTTCGTTGATGTGGGCTTTGGGAAGACCACAAAAGGGTTCCGGGCCAGAAAATTGAGTTCGCGCCTTTCTTGGCGCTTATTCATTGCCTTTGATTCCCTTGTGATCCGGCACCCACATCAAAGTAACCTGATTGTTTGTAGCCAGTTGTCCTAGGGAGAGTTTGCAGTCCCAAATCAGTCTAGACTCACAAGGATGTGACTTTAGAACTTTAAGTGCTCCTTGGCTGTCTGATAGGATATAGATCTTTGCCCCCCTGAAGCCTCTTTCAAGGCATTCTTGGGCGCAAAGTGCTCGAAAAATTGTTGGGGCTCTGCCTAGGGATTTTGAGAGCCTAAAACTAGGACCCGTTACTCCCACTCCCAGCCCTTTCGTTCATTTTGGAACCATAAGTATACCATACTGATGCACTCCTTTCTAGTTGAGGCCCGTTCGTTGTGAATATATAGTGGTCATAACCACTTCATAATTCACTTCAAAGTCGTACCTAGCTGGCATAATATCTGATGGCTTGTACCTGGATTCTAGGGGAATGTTTTCCAGAATCTTCAGATGTCCAATCAGATTTCCAGTCTTCTACCATTATTATCCTCAATCTTTGTTCATTTTGTAAAAATTTTGTCGATTTCTTTTACCACATAAGCAATATAATTCTTGTATATTATACAATTAACGAATATTATATGATTCATGTATAGTAAAGGAGTTGAATGGAAGAGGCTCCGTGACTTTACAAAATTTATTGGCCTGATTTTTGTTGTACCTCTTCTATTCTTTTGTTGGTAAATAAAATACATTATTATTGTCATAATTCTATGGAATGGAAAAAATAAATGATGCTTCAACCAAATATATAAAGTTCACAATATCTGAAGACAGAAACACAAATAACATGAATGTGCTTGACTCCGAAAAAGTGGAGACTTTCACTTTGTTGTACTCGAAGATCAATGAGAAAGCCCGTGTCTGATGATATCAAACAAAGAATAATAATGGAAAATTAAGTCTGCTACCTCTATCAGAAACTGCTTAAGTGTAAAAATCGCAGCAGCTTGAACATTCACCAATTTTAAAAAAAACCTAAATATATAATACAATCCAATAGGATGACTGCTTCTGGCACATGGAAATGAACCATGAACTGAAAAAACTTTTTAACAAAAAATTAAACCGACGAAAAAATCAACTGAAAAGCAGAAAATAAAATGAACCTTCTTAGTCTTAATGATAATTGAGCTCCTTAACTGATGTGGGTAACTAACTTTGAGTCGGCGCCAAACAAACAATGATCGAAGATCATAATATTACTTTGAAGAAGAAAACGCCGCTATGCATCTCGCCGCCATCAATTTACGCTTTACATAATTCAATTGCTAGTTTGTTTGGCGCCGACTCAAAATTAGTTACTCACATTAGTTTGGGAGCTCATTTATCATTGAGACTAAGAAGGTTTATTTTATTTTTTGCTTTTCAATTGATTTTTTCGTCGGTTTAATTTTTTGTTGAAAAGTTTTCACTTTTCAATTCTTTGTGGCTGAAATCTACTAATTACTACCTACTTAATTTTTGATTACTTCCAAAATACTTACTTAACTAGCTTACTTCAATTATTAACTGTCAAACAATATGATTATCTACTTTAACTATTTATTGTTATATAATATAAATTATTTTTGAAAGTTCTGGTTAGTTGATTCCATCATTTTGTATATAATTCCATCCTTTCATAGAATGTAATTATTATGACGGTTGTAGGAGGATCTGTCAATGTCAACTACATATGTGTGCCAATGTTCACAAGTGAAAAATCAATCATCCCCCATTTTCCTAACCATAGGAGTGAATCATTTCATCCCAATTAGGATATGATCAACTATAAGGTATACCCTATCTAATAAAAAAAGAATCATCCAAATTGGAAAACCCACTACAAAGTTATGCCTGATAGAATCGGTTAACAGATCAAAATTCAGAGGGTGAACTATCAATATCGTCCATTTTGCTACACTTAGGGATGGATTTTTTCGTTCAAATTCAAGTGGGACCAACTTCGACGTACACCCTATCCAATGAAAGGAGAATCATCGGAATCAAACTTCTCTGTAAAAAGTTATGCGTGGTCATACATGAAAAAAAAATATATACGCGTCGACTAGAGAACCTCCTTTTTGATTCCGTCGGTTAAAAACTAATAATTGGAGCTAACACTGTATGAGGATCATTGCAAATTTTAGTAGTTATCGACCACATTTTTGTGACCCACGACTATCGATCAATAATTGGTATTGGTGACAGATGCGCTACACCTTCGTTAGATCTATTATGTCTCATTTTCTTTCGCTCTTCCAGGGATTTCTTGGTCAAAGTAGCAGCTTGAGCCCAAGATACCTGAGGCGTATTCTGGGAGGATCTATATATGCTATATCTTCCACTGTTTGCTGGTATGATTGCAGATTTCTCCACCTTTTGTGGTGAACACTGTCGCACTCCATCAGGGTGTTTTCGGTATTCCTCCGTAGAACCTGCAGGTGCTGTTCTCCTATGAACTCAACTTGCTGAAATCTTCTCTATGATGTTTTTATTATCATCATATATGTAAAAGTACCTGATAACAATGAAGAACTCAAATAGATTTCTCTCGGTGCTTCAATGCGTAAATAATATATTTTTTCCTGCCAAGATGTTCCACTTTCCTAATTAGTGTAGCTCGTACTCTAATATTCAGTTTATATTTTTCTAGGGTTGATTTAGATTTTTCCTCTAAATGTTTCTGGTTATAATTCGTACAGAAACTGCTTCAAGCCTAAATATTAGATATAAATACTTTCGCTGCGAAACCTACCATCAGTGAGTTATTCTATTTTACAAAGATCGATGCATCTATTAATTGGACGAAATATGGTTCGAGGGGGGAAGGCGGTACACACGGCCGCATTCAAGTGACGCCAATGATACCCTAGGCGGCAATGAATTGCGGTTTGCGGAATAAATTTATATCACTCGGTTGCTGAATTCGCATTCATAAATGATCCAGAAATTTGAAATTAGTGTAAACGATGTGGAACGCACGCATGCCGTTTGAACATTGCCAATCCGGTAATTGGTTCAAATCATACGTGGCCATGGTAGTTGTCGGGGTTGCATGAACATTCTCCATAACAATGCGCCAAATTCATGCACAAAAAACGATCGTGTGAATAATTTATCGACAGACCTTAAAAACTGATTTCTGTTTGATTTTTTCAGTGAATTATTTCGACAACTTCTCAGATGTCAACTTTTTTTTTCTTTTCCTTTCCCAAAACATTTTAGAAGACGCACTGTAGTACGTTGAAAACGTCCAGGTTGCCGCTGCAGCCTTGGAAATAATGTATTTGATGTCACTGTTCCATGTTAGTTTTGGTCGATTATAACGCTGAAATATAGTCTACTCGACAAGTTGAAAATGGTCTAAAATAGAGATACTGCTCTTAAAATTATGTGTGATAGCTCACTGGATCCGGAATAACGCCTAGAAAGATGTGCCAAAAGCGTGTATTAGCACATCAAAAATTGCAGAAGTTATAAACAATTAAAGATGAAAAAAAATGGCATTTAGTTTTTTGCCAATATTTCATAAACTATTAATATTTAAGAAATTTCAAAAAAAGATTCTGAAAGTGGAGGAAATTTCCAATGGAAAACTAGCTCCCGGAACTCTATCTCCATTATTTATAATTTTAATTTAACGCTGAAAATGTTTCCCTAATAACAATTTTTAATTGTTTATAATCGTTTTTTTATATTTCTATTGTTTAAATAATTAGTTGAGAAATTATTGTCAATCTTAAAATCATAATTGACAGTCCTCTATAAAGTAACAATTTTTTTTTTCAACAATTCCATTGTTTATTAACTTACCAATTTGTTATAAACAAATTTTCAACTTTGTTAGATTTCTTTTCTAAAACTTCTGAAATTTACGAAAACAACCATTTATTACAAAGTAAAAAAAATTTTCCCAATTTTTCCCAAAAATTCCCAAAAAAAATTCATACTTTATCTATGGTTGTTTTTGTAAATTTTAGAAGTTTCAGAAAAAAAATCTAACAAAGTTAAAAAAAAAATTATAACAAATTGGTAGGTTAATAAACAATGGAATTGTTGATAAAAAAATAATTTGTTTGTTACTTTATAGAGGACTGTCAATTATGATTCTTAGAAAAGAAATAATTTCTCAACTAATTATTTAAACGACAGAAATATAAAAAAAACTATTATAAACAATTAAAAATTGTTATTAAGGGCAATTTTTTTTTAAATCATAATATTTGTAATATATTGGAGTCGTGAGAATTTTTTTTTAATATTGAAATATTCAATTTGTTTATAAAAAATTTAGCAACAAATGGCGAGAAATTTTTTTTTTGCAAATCAATTCATATCTTGTAATAATGAAAAAACGATAATATGATGATTAGGAAAAAAAAATTTTCAATAACATTACTTGGATTTTTTTGTTTTTGTTCAAGTACAAAAATTATTATAAACAAAGTATGAATATTTTTCTAACTTTTATGGCTGATCTTGTTAAGTATGTATATAAGAAAGGCTCTACAAAGCAAAAAATCTTTACGACAATTATTTAAAAAAAAAAATTATTCACAATTAAGACAAGTTCGAGAAAATCTTGTTAGTTAACAATCGTTTAACTTGTTGAAAAATTAATTTCAAGTAAAATTTCCAACGGGAATGAATTATTTATAGTGTTCCGAATACACCATAATTTTTTCAAGTTAAAAAAAAAATTAATACATTAAATAAATTAATTAATGTGTCGTACTCGCTTTTGACGCTGCGCTATTGGAAATTTCCTTCTCTTTCAGAATGGTTTTTTGAAATTTCTTAAATATTGATAGTTTATAAAATATTGGCAAAAAACGAAATGCCATTTTTTTTTCATCTTCAATTGCAATTTTTTATGTGCTAATACACGCTTTTGGCACATTTCTCTCTATTTTAGACCATTTTCAACTTGTCGAAGAGACTAATATTTGACTTTCAGGTTGTACTTTCGCCCCCTTGTGAATAGTACCAGCACTGTTTTGCAAGGATTTATATTCAGTCACTCATTTGCGCACCAGCTTTCTATTATGTTAAGGTTTGTCTGCATGAGGTTGGATCATCATGGTTGCCCATAATAGTTACGACCAGTTCATCGACGGCCTTGTGGATACCTCTTTCCGCTATCATTCTTACTGTTTTCTCTCCGAGAGCAGCTACTATGATTCTACATCCCAGCATTGCATCCACCTGATCAGTTGTAACACCCTTTATTTTTGAACCCCAAATTTGAAATATCTGATTCAAATTTAAGAAGGTGAAATCACTTTGCTGATAGGCTGCTCAGATTGATATGGTTCGGCCGTGGGTAAGGTTCAATTAACGACTTTTCCTAGTTTGTCAAATTGGGCCACTAAAAAAATTATACATCAATTAACTTGACTAGTTCAAGAGTTGGGCGCTAGGCTTGCTAAAGACAAAAGCCAAAGATAAACAAAAATTTACTAAATACATGTCACCTAGCTTGTATGGGAAGGCAAATAAATATGCAGGAAATCAACTCAACAAAGTTATTCCAGACAAAGACTTATGAAAGTGACTGGTTAGATAGTATGAATTTATAAAAAAACTTATTGCTTGAAGAGAAAAACAAATTCATTGAAAAAATTTAAAAGTTACATGTACATTGAAAATTTTGACCCAGATAAATTCGAACATTTACAAATCCGTACGATTCCTCTAGACGATGGTGATACGTATATACCTGCGGAGAAGGTCTTCACTGGTGGGAGATGAAGAAGGCTGGTTTATACGAAGATGGTCTCAGCGGTACGACGACGAATCTGATCGTGGGTGGTTATCTATTGGTATTGGTTGTTGGCGTGAATTGGTTTGATCTTCATGGACCAGGTTGAATTTGACGTGCTGTATGACCTCCTAGGGTAACAGTGATAGGAATCAAAATCTGTACAAAATGGGGGAGAACGAAGGATATCCTTTGAACCTCAAGTTTTCATGTTTTAAATTCCAATCTAGAGTCAAAAGATAGATGTTAAACAATATGTCGATAATTTGATCGGAAATTCACTGATAATTCCAAAGGTGACGAAAATCTGACAGTATAGAATCTATACTTGACCTTCAACAATTAGCATGCAATTACCATCCAAGAATTAGAATATTACAAGCATATAGAGAGCGGAAAAATGATGGTAATCAACTACAACATTGATTGCAAAATAAGGACAATAATTATACTCCACCAATATCAACAGCGACAGCCATTCAATTTGAAAATCGTAACGTACCAGAATCAATTCACTCAGCACACCTGCCTATGTCGAGGTTCAATCGAGGAGAGAGAACGATCATCCTTTCGGTTCGAACAAATCACCAATTCACCTGTTTTTTTCACAAACCATTCTCGGTTTTTTTTCTATTTAAAAACACTTATGAAAAAAAACAAACGCTCAACTTGCCATAAAAACAAATTCGATCAACTTGACATGAATACGAACTCATGATCACATTTTCAAGGATTGATAATGAAGAGCGCTGTTTCGCAGTTTACGACCTGAGCAGTGACTACTGACCCGTACCACCGTAAATATAACCGGAAAAATTATCAGAAATTGATTATGTATAAGGAAGTAACGAAAAATTCGTTACACAGTGAGATGTTCATTTTCATCTCCCCAAAGATCTGATGGTGGAGTCATGTGAGGTGTTATCAGTTTATGTGCATTTATAGATATAGAGGACGATTCTTTAAATGCACATAAAACATTTCATGGACTAGTATGTCTTTCCAATGCTTTTAACCAGGCATTGTAGTGCATTGATCATCGATTTGCGTACTCAATAGGCGAACTGTTTCTTGTGAAGTGGTCTGGTCAAAAAAAATTCAGTTCTTGTATAACAGAGAGAGGAGGTGAAACTGATGGGACAATGAAACTAACGTCTTCCAGTCTTTGGTATGGACACCATAGCAGCCTCCCTCCAGGATTCCGATATGTGACCGAAAATAAAACTGGCCTTGAACAGCCTTTTCAAAGAGGGGTCTATTATTTTAAGGCCATTTCATAATAAGGCGGGAAATATCCCGTCCTTTCCGGGCGATATGGAAGGTTTGAAGCTTTTGACGGCCCATTTGATCTTGGTTGGTGAATATTTTTCTCGCTAGGCTCCTGCTGGATCTATTTAGGTTTGTGACAACCCCTTCCAGCTGAGCACTTTGCAGTTCGTCTCCAACAACCTTGGACACAAAATGTGTCTGGATGAGAACACTTATGCTTTCCTTCCAGTTTTTTGCGAATCCACCGGTCGGCTTGGTATGTTTAGTAGAGGTGAGTCACAAACCGTATCGTGAATTCAATAACATTCGCTATGATTTTTTTTCCGCTACTGAAAATTACTCACCCCATTTTGGCAAGATAACAATAAACTATTGCAAAATTCACTAGATGCCCACTTATTAACCTAACAAATGTAAACTTTCAACCGCTGCATGTCATGGCTGCTGCACCCGATGGCAATATTGTCCACTCGTGTTTTTCTCCTCTCTACCTACCATTGTGTTGTCCCAATACTTAATTCACTCTAACAAGATAAAGCTGATCCACACTAACATAAGAAATTTCAGGTTGTGTACCGTACAGAAAGGTAACAAATTGCCGACTTCAAGGAATGTATCGGCATGTATCCTGAAATGACAGCTTTTTTATGAAGGGCTCTATTTGTAGTGAGACAGAAAATACTATGTCTTTTCCGTGCGTACATAATTCAAAGCTTTCAATAGCCCAATTGAATTTTTTGTTGGGGAATATTTTTCCTGATAGGCTCCTGCTGACCTGTTGAGGTTTGTGGCAGCCGCTTCTAGGTAAGTGCTTTGCGGTCGGTCTTCAGATACCAGATGCAGGAAAGTGTATTTATATGATTATACTCTCACTTTCCTGTGTGAGGGTTCTGTAAGTTTTGAAGTAAGGGGCATAAAAATTGGTATTGAGGTCTTTGTTACAAATAGGTGTTTTAGTATTTTTTTAAATTTCGTCTCCAGAGGAGTGAGTGAATTTGTAATAGTCTTCATAAGAAAAACAAAGGTCAACGCGAAAGGAGTCGCTGGTACCAGATAGTTATAGTATATAACAGTTAATAGTTGAAGTAAGGTGGTTAAGTAAGTATTTTGGAAGTAATCCAAATTAAGTAGGTATCAATTGTCTAGTGGATTTTAGCCCCATAACTTCAACTTTTAAAAACTTTCAAACAAAAAATTAAACCGACGAAAAAAGGAAATGAAAAGCAAAAAATAAAATGAACCTTTTTAGTCCTCATAACTAAGCTCCTAAACTAATGTAAGTAAGTAATTTTGAGTCGGCGCCAAACAAACAATCAACGAAGATCATTAAGTTACTTTAAAGAATGGATCAAAACAAAATAACATAAAAATGCAACGTGAAATCTCGCGATAAACACTAACATTCTAAAAATGCGCTCTCCGCAACGACGTGTGCCCTCACGTGTGTGCCTGTTCGGGTAGCTGTCGCAGATATTGACTTCAAGAATGCTCGTCAATTTCCGGCGAAGGGACACGCTGCCACCGCGCACCCCGCTGCCATCATTTTACGCTTTATGTAATTAATTTGCTTGTTTGTTTGTTTGACACCGACTCAAAATTAGTTACATGAGTTTAGGATCTTAGTTATTGAGACTGAAAAGGTTCATTTAATTTTTTGATTTTTAGTTTTTCGTCGATTTAATGTTTTGGAAAAGAGTTTTTATGTATTGCAGCTATTTGGTGGCAAACATGACTTTGCTTTCATTTATGGGATGGAAGTTAATATGGAAATTATTACTTGTGTTACCATCATCATCATTGTGGCCGTTGCTTGGATCATATATTGAATAGACACTCCTGAAGAATACATTGAAGGTATTAACTATATCTTGAGAATTGTCAATTTATGATTTTCAGGGATCCTTGTGGTGTCGTTTTCCGACTGAATATATGAATCTTCTGGGATCACGAGATAGGAGAGTTTGAATATCTTCAGTATAGTTGTCATAAGCGATCTTTATTTCACTCTTGATTAAGCAACGTAGACGTTGGAATTCAATTTTATCAGTAGTGAGACCAAATCTCTGGAATTTTTGTATGCACTTTGCTTTTTGTTTTATATTTCTAACTATATTTGAATTGAATCAGGACAGCTGAGGATAGTTATGGTATTGTTTGGATAGTACACAATGCCAATTTCTTTTACTATCAAATGGCAGGGATATTGACTCAAGAAAAACATTTTAATCATTGTTTTACCTGTGTACACAATAAATTATTATTATTATCAGTGGAATGAAAAAAATTTATCTATATAAAAATGTCGAGTGCAAAATCAATCGGTAATACTCTGTTGTAGTTACAAGATTCATTCGTTTGTGGAATCACTGTTGGCGAACGACCAGCGCTCAGAAGAATTTTCATTTGTTGTCTACTAAAATATTCAACAGAACCTGGAAAACTCAGCGAAACAGTCACCTGTAACGTGAAGTTTAGGTGGGAAGCAAGAGAAAATCGTCTCAACTTGCAATAGGAGAAAAGTAAGTGGTGTTGTATGAGCACTTTGTGTTTACATTATTTATCAGTTGTCAATAGAAATTCCACGTATGGGCACGGAACATTGGCGTTCACAAAATCGGTTCCAGGAATTATCCGCTATTCAGGTTGTATGTAAAAATCCGATATTATCTCATTGAAGAAGCTTTATCAAATCCCAAAGTTCTACGATGACCGTCCTCGTACTTTGATATGAAGTTATTTGTGGAAAGTATATTAATTTTTCTGAAGTGGAATATTTCCCATTTTCGATAGCGTGTGTGGAAAATTGTATCACCGTATGAAGTTATCTAGGTTTGGATGCCAAAGATTTTCAGCTTTGAGAATAACGAGAAATAAACGGAATAAACGAAATAAATCGAATAGCTGATGACATCAATCCCAGTAATCAATAGCATTTCCGAAAAAAAACAAGAATATACACTGTGTCCAATTGAGTCGACACCACATGGAAAACGTTTTTATTATTTGTTTTATGAAAAAAGTTATTTGTGATAAGAAGTTCTGCATCGCCTAAAACCCAAAATGGAATAATCAGATATCAATTATTTACATTTGTATACAAGGTTTATGGAAAAATGTAAATTCTGCTCAGGAGGAAAGTACTTTCATTTTTACAGTATCGACAATTTTCATTGAGAAAAGTTCATTCTTACTGAAACTATGGCCAGATATCCAATATTATCCATCTACCATGAAAAAACGATCTAAAATAATTTTTGGGTATGAATAAACTATAATTTAATTTTGCAAATCATAAAACATTTATTGTATTGATAAACATGATAACCTTTCGCTTCATTGGTAAGTTATCTAACAAATTGCTAATGCGTTAGAATGATTAATGCATGCATATCATAATAATTTATTTCAAAAATGAAAAGTTAAATAGAAGATAAGTTAACTAAAAAGTAACAATCAATAACATTTCTGAAAATTAAATGATTTGTATTTTGCTTCAACCCACTGAAGCCTCCATATATCCACCATGTCTTTCAAAACATTTATTGGTTCGTTTATTAAATTCCCGTAATACACCCTTTTATCATTTTTGGAGTAATTTCCTGGCATGCATCTGAAATGATCCTCTCCAAATGATCAATATCATGGAAAGGTCCCAGCTGGTGAACCCTTTGTCTTAAGTAGCCCTATAGAAAATCATCTGAGGGGTTGAGTCTGGAGATCCAGCTGGACAAAAAATATCGGCATATCTATGTATCAATTTGTCATATAAAATAGTTTTAAGGTAGTTCTTAACAGCTACTGAAACCATATTCGTTGGCAGTCTTTTAAGGACAGTTTGTTTATAAAGTCGTTAAATTCATTTTGTAAAAATGTAGATAGCGTTTGCCATTCATAGATTGTCGAAAAAAATATGGTCCTATTTATTTTATTCTCATAGATACCACACCACACATTTGTCTTGAGGCAATATTGATCACGAGTCTTGATTGTGAAATGGGGATTACCTACTGTCACACCACCAGCAACAATTTTGGGAAGTGACAGTTCCATTGGAAGAGAATGTCGCCACATCAGAAAAAAATATATCTCTCAATAAAAACGGTTACTCTTCTAACTTTCCTTGTATTGAAGAGCAAAATTCAAACCGACTATCATAAACAGTTTCTTTCAATGTATGAACAAACTGTCTGTCTGTATGGATGATATTTATGTTTTTTCAAATATTTGCCATTGTATCCTTACTTACATTTTCTATCAAAGACATTCTTTTTCGCCAAGACATTTTTGAATGTTCTACGACAAATAAAATATGCATTCGTTTTTTCAGTGCATTCTAGATTAAATGTCGACGTGTAGATAAATTGATACTACACCGAATTTGACACTGCATCCTAGATTAAATGTCGAGCTGTAGACAAAAATTATCAATGCTGATACAGAGAAGACTTTGTAAAAATAACAAAATCTGTTTTTTATGGCGGATGGATTAAATTGAATATCTGACCGTAGTTTTCAATCAGGATAAACTTTTCTCAATAGAGATTGTCGATATTGTGAAAAATGAAGGTACCGAGTATAAATTACCTACCCCTTATCATCGTTATTATTGACTATAGAAAAAAAAGTTAAATGTAAAAGTTATGTGGTTATGACTGAATTTTGATAAAATGCTATCGAAAATACAGTAGCGTGTAAATATCGGGGATTAATTTTTTTGTAATGGGATATATTGAATTTTTGCTATGATCTTTTTTTCCTCATTTCAAAAATATGACATATGTTACCCCTATCTTATACTGTTTTTGAGTTATTAAACGTCGAATAACTTAGTTAGATCAGTTGTCACTGGAAATACATTTTTAAAGTAAGCTATGGAAATGACAACTATATTATGTTTGTTTAGTGACATTTATGGAATAATCAAACTTTTTAACAAAAAATTAAACCGACAAAAAACAAGACTGAGAAGCAAAAAATAAAATAAACCTTCTTAGTCTTAATAACTAAGCTCCTAAACTAATGTAAGTAACTAATTTTGAGTCGGCGCCAAACAAACAAGCAAATAAGTTAGATAAAGCGTAAAATGATAGCATCGAGATGCGCGGTAACATTTTGATAGTTTTTTTGAAGTGATTTAATGATCTTCGTTGATTGTTTGTTTGGCGCCGACTCAAAATTAGTTACTTACATTAGTTTAGCAGCTCAGTTATTAAGACTAAGCAGGTTTATTTAATTTTTTGCTTTTCAGTTCTGTTTTTCGTCGGTTTAATTTTTTGTTGAAAAGTTTTTATTTTTCAATTTTTTGTGGCTGAAATCTACTAATTACTACCTATTCAATATTTGATCACTTCCAAAATACTTACTTACCCACCTTACTTCAACTATTAACAGTTAAATAATATGATAATCTACTTCAATTATTGATTGTTATATGATATAAATTATTTTTGATAGTTCTGGTTAGTTTATTTCATCACTTTGTATATAATTCCATCCTTTCATGGAATGTTATTATTGTGACGGATGTAGGCGAACAAAAATAATGACAATAGCAATCTGTCAATGTCAACTACATATGTGTGCCAATGTTCACAAGTGAAAAATCAATCATTCCTCATTTTTCTACCCATAGCGGTGGATTATTCCATCCCAAATTCGAATATAATGAACTATGAGGTATACATCATCCAATAAAAAAAGAATCATCCAAATCGGACAACGGAGCACAAAGTTATGCCTGATAGAATCGGTTAACGAACCAAAATGCAGAAGGTGAACGATCAATATCCTCCATTTTGCTACTCTTAGGGGATGATTTTTTTTTTCAAATTCAAATGGGACCAATTCCGAAGTACACCCTATCCAATGAAAGAAGAATCATCGAAATCGATCCATAAAAAGTTATGCGTGGTCATACATAAAAAAAATATACTCGTCGACTAGAGAACCTCCTCCTTTTTGGTTTCGTCGGTTAAAAATGGTTTACAGTGAGGAAGAGAAAGTTCAAATATTCATACAAAAATAGATAACAAAGATTTATTTAGGAAATTTAAATAATATGTTTCTGTCATAAACCAAGTTTTATTTTTAATGAGTGCTTCATATTCCCCTTTCATAGCTTCTTTCTAGAACTTCGCATCACTTCTGGACAGTTCATCTTCAATATCAATGGGATCATCAAGTTCGAAAATCGTTTCAGCACTGTATACAACTAAATTATCCATGTTCACCAGTTTCCGTATTCTTGATGACTTTCAACGGTTCAATCCCAGAAAAATCAGGACTCGGCAAGATATTCTCGTATCGATGAGCATGCGATTCCATTACACTTTCGTTACTTCCAACAAAATCGGATGGAAGACAATCATTTTCAGCAGATGACACATCTCTGACATCTGAAACCGCCTTCTCTTTATCTTCTGTAATCATTTGGTCTTCAAAAATATTGTTGAAAATTTTATTTTTATCGACTGTCGATTCGAATTTTATAGCGTTTTGCAAATTCTCAAAAAATATGACATCCCTACTCGTTAGCACTCTTTCCGTTTCGGGATCATACAAACGATATGCTTCAGACTAATCTCTATTCGCTGTGTGCATTAGGCTGTAGGGGATAGATGAAACTATGACAGCGCCCATGGTGGCAGGAGAAGGTAATAATCCTGGTAATCGGAATGGCAACGGTCACGGTTGGGTAGTATGTATTAGTATCACAACATACATATAATAACGATGAGCCCTCGCTATTATTAGGTGGATATACACGAAACAATTTATTGTCGCGATAAATTGCACCAAATAATCGTTAGATAACAATCTCTCGGTTAAATCGTACCTACATGATATATTAACGCCAAGTTTTATTGGACCTATTATTGTAATCAATATATCTGTGATCGGTGATCTTTCGTCATTTTAAAATATATGACCGATTAAACGTTGAAATTGAAGAGGTACGAGACGAGGTTTGCAAATTATTGGCAGATATTTTGACGGATTTATCTGCAGACAAATCGCCGTGAACTATCGCATCAAATTATTGCCGTGGTTTATCGTACAACTTTATCAGTTTCTACAGTTCCCTAACGAACTGTTTTATCTGTTCTATTATGAAGATCTAACGATACATTTCTCAGATCGGTCGATAAATTGTTCCGTGTTGCTGTGTAGTCGATTGCAAAAATAGTACGTGTAAATGTTATACATTTCCAACGGCAGCACATAAGCTGCAGCAAAGAGATAAGTGTTCTGTTATTCCACGATATTTCAATCTCTAATTCCGGGACGTGAGGTTTTCGTTCGATAAATATCTTAGTTGTTTACCGTTTTGATTTGATTTTTAAGTAGAGTGCATTCACTATTGAGTCAGTACATTTGGCCTTCCCCTCGTAATGAACAATTATTTTCGAAGGTGCCCGAAGGAAAATTCCATAGGCGTACCAGATGATTTAGTGAAAGCGATACACAGGACATCATGAATTTGATAGTACTCGCCATAATTTCTTTTTCCGCTAATGAAAAGTACTTACCCCAGACAGCAGGGCATTTTTGCAAGGTAACAGTGATTAAAATAGAATAAACTACACTAGATACCCACTTATTAACCTAACAAACGTAACCTTTCAACCGTTGCATGTCCTGACACTGGCGGAAATTCGCTGTAGCCCATGCTGTCGCAGCAAATCGTGTCCACTCGTGTTTTCTCCCTTCCCTCACCTACTTTTGTGTACTGTCTCAATACTGAATTCACTCTATAACCAAGTTCCGTGGGACGGTGTTGAGCCGGTGATAAAAAGCAAATAGCGACTTCGGGAACGCCTGGACGATGTTGTGAACTGAGCAGCCTTATGAACAGGGGACAGAGATACTTTTGATGTTTTTCCGAGTTGTCTATCATACACAGGCATTCTATCAGGACAAAAATGAGTACCTCACAGAGGATTTGTGTTTTAATTTTCAAGTATTGGTTTTGGTTACAAAAGCAATGGGCCTTACATGTGAACTAATGTTGAATGTAGTGTACTTTAAGTACCTACTAAGAGTGAACATTGTTACTTGTACTGTATAAGCAATAGGCAATATTTTGTTAACAATTATACGTGTTAGGGGGTGTTCTCACATCCTTGCAAGGGTAAAAGTGGGATCCCTTATTCAACTAAAATTGTGAACCTCATTCCTTTTTTGATTATTATATTATTTGAGAATTCCATTAAGTAGTTTTGCGTTGAATCTGATATTATTTAGTGGTTTCCCGCCAAGTTAAAGCTAGCCAGGGTTATATGGGTACTTTTTTTAACTTGTTAAACTACTTGGCGCCCTCACTTTTTTATGTTCTCAAGACCTTATTAACTAACGAGCAAGCACATTACTTGCCGTACTTAAAAGTACACAGAAGTAGCATTACTTTATGATATTTGAAATATCTATAACTTGACATGCAAAACCTCCAAATGCGGTGAACTTTCGTACCAAAACACATGTTTTTTTTCATTTTCCTACTTTTTTTGACGGAAAAAATCTTTGATTCATCTGAAACTAGTAGTGACTACAAAATTGTTACATCATGGTAGATTAATTAGGAGTTTTTTAAAAATTGAAATTGTTGCACAGTGAGTATCGGAAATAAACCAGGAAAACTTCAGGTATCGAGTCACTAAAGGGCATTACCAGTCTTGCTCACAGCGAATATCCAAGCATTACACATTCTCTAGATTTTGGATCGAATTTGGTCCGTTTCTGTCTAGGAACGTGTACATTGCTTTGCAGCCAAACAATCTGAGATGTTTTAAATCGGGTTTCTTGCCGCTCCATATTTCTTCTGGAGTTGTTTCTTCAAAAATACGGCTCGGAGAAAAATTAATTACATAAACTGCAGTTGACACAGCTTCTGCCAAAAATTTGGTATTTAACTAGGCATCAAAAAGCATGCAACGGGCTTTCTGCACAATGGTACGATTCATTCGCTCCGCTACCCCATTTTGTTCTAGTGTATATGGAGATGTAGTCTGATGATGAATTCCATTGTTGCGCAGAAAGTTTTTCAAAGCTTGATTGCAGTATTCAGTCCCGTTGTCAGTTCGTAGTATTTTCATCTTCAACCCTGTTTGGTTTTCGCCAAAAAACTTGAAATCCTGAATTTTCTTTAAAACTTGATTTTTGTTTTCAAGGATATAAACGAACACTTTCCTACTGAAATCATCAACCAATATGAGAAAATATCTGGCACCTCCTGAAGAATTGACAGACGTCTTAGTGGAATAACTCAAGCATTCGAGTGGAACGTGTTCCAACGTGATTGAGAGGCAGTCGGGTTTGTTTTCCTTTGGAACAAATAGTGCACTGATCTTTATCACTTGGTGTGAAATGTACACCACTCACAAGTTTTTCAAGTTTCCTGAGACCTTGGAAGTTGATATGCCCCATCCTCCTGTCCCACAAATTCTGATCCGGTTTCTTATGCATTGAAAAATGTGTCACTTGGCATGGACGATCCAATTTGAATATATTACCTACCAGAGTAGATGTTACAATCAAACAATTAGGAAAATGAAAAAATTTGCAGCCTTTTTCATCAAATTTTACTATATTATAATTTTTTATCATTTGACTGACGGATAGCAAATTTGTACAAAGATTCGGTACATATATGACATTCTTGACTGTAACTTCAGTTATGCCTTCTCCATTGAATAAATTCGCCAACAAATTCAACTGGCAAATGTGTAATGTCTGCTATTTGAACTTTAGGTAGATCTGGTTTTCATACGAAAATAATTTACCCCATTACGATACCCTCACGTTGAACAATGTGGATGTCCCATTAGAGAGGTCGGAAATATCTAGGAATTCATATTGATTCGTTTCTCAGGTGGGACATACATATTGTTAATGTAGTAAAGAAAACCCGTGGACTGATATACAGATTCTGGCAGTTCAAGAAATTTTCAGGGTTCACACATCTCAAAATTCTGTACCATGCTTTAGTAGAATCCATCATTCAGTACGGTATTATTGGCTGGAGAGGCATTCTAAGTTGTCAACTTAACCATTAGAGGTACTCCAAAAATGGTTCATCAAAATAATATTGGGTAAACTGAAAACTTACTCAACTGAACAACTGTTCTCTGAATCCGGACTACTCGACATGAGAAAATTGTTCTGTAAAACGATTATTCAATTCGTTTCTGGGAATAAAACTTATATCCATTCAGTGAACCATAAATATTCCACCAGAAACAACAAAGGGATCAATGTGTTCATGCCCAAAGCAAATAAGTCAGTTGGCCAGATATGCTTCACTCACCTTGCTCCTCGCTTAATCCGTTTATTACCTAATGAACTTCAAAGAATCAATTCAAAATAATTACTCAAGAGAAGATTAAAACTTTGGATCCTGGATACCGATAAAACAATAATGCACAGCATTATCAACTGTTGATTCATTATACTGCTATCTCCCTCATTCCACTACATTGAAACCTTTCCGAATATGTCATTTACTGTATCTACTTTTTTACTATTATTATCATGTGTCTTATGAAATGAAATTTCATGAAAATATTGTGATTTTAACTGAAAGACATTCTGTAATTTTATAAGTTCTTTATATTTATATTTGTTTTTATTTTTTAACCAGCGCTATTCCTTCGAAAAATATTCAACCAAAACTTCAATGATATACCTGTATCCTTTGAAAAATATTCAAACCATACAAAAAAATTAAAGATGGAGTTATACTCACGGACAAGTTCTTCACTGAACTTAAGTGAGATAATATTTCCATGCATCTCACGGCTTTTCACATGGTTTATCCATTGGATACCGTTTCTTTTTTTTAAGCTTTTATTTCCCTGGAAAAATGTATATCCCTTCGTGTATATTCCATTTGCAGAAGTTGATATAGTATGCCCTCAATTATATTCAATAGCTTGCCTACAGATATTCAAAATTTCAAATATATCTCACTATTGAAGGAAGATTTGACATTATTTTTATTGCAAAACTGATTTCATTCACTGTCGAAATTTTAAATGTAACTTCAACTATCTATAAGTCTGCTGAATATTTAGTTTGTTAGTTTTTCTAACTTTTTCCGTTATTTTACTTTTAGGTTCAGTTATTGACAATTTCCATACAATGTAACTTTCAAACGGAAATAAAGATTACTAGAAGTGGGTCAAATTTAACTTAAAAGATTTGATGACAAACATCGGGACAGGTGAAACTAAATAAAAGCTTGTAATAAAGAGATTTTTTCCATGAAATGAAGATGAGACGATTATAACAAGTGAGAAAATGTTCATTCAACACATTGAAAGTCGTGTGAGTTATATCTAACTCACTAAGAGTTACGTGAGTTAAATATAACTCCAACAATGCATTGGATTTCGAAAAAATTGTGAGTGATGCTCTCAATGAAATAACTGTTTCTTCAAAGATCTGATCTGAAAATTCATAATCTCCGACCTCGAAAACCCCCACATAACTACCAATTTTGAATAGAATCGGACCATAATCACAGAAATCGTCGGACATCACTAAAATCTCGTCCGCCATTTTTTTTTCTTTTCTCTAACAAATGCATAATGCATTGTCACGGGAACTATGAATACCTGCCAAATTTCACGTTCATCGAACAACTAGAAGGGGGTCAAATTTAACTTGCAAGATTTGATGACAAACATCGGGACAGGTGAAACTAAATAAAAGCTTGTAATAAAGAGATTTTTCCCATAAATGAAATGAGAAGATTATAACAAGTGAGAAAAAGTTTATTCAACACATTGAAAGACGTGTGAGTTATATCTAACTCACGCTGCATTTGGTCTAAGAGTTACGTGAGTTAAATATAACTCCAACCATGCCTTGGATTTCGAAAAAATTGTTAATAATGCTCTTGATGAAATAACTGTTTCTTCAAAGATCTGATCTGAAAATCCATAATCTCCGACCCCAAAAACCTCCACATACCAATTTTCACTAAAATCTTGTCCACCATTTTGTTTTTTTTTTCTCTAACAAATGCATAATGCATTGTCACGGGAACTATGAATACCTGCCAAATTTCACGTTCATCGAACAACTAGAAGGGGGTAAAATTCAACTTGCAAGATTTGATGACAAACTTTGGGACAGGTGAAACTAAATGAAAGCTTGTAATAAAGATATTTTTTCCATTAAATGAAGATGAGAAGATTATAACAAGTGAGAAAAAGTTCATTCAATACATTGAAAGTCGTGTGAGTTATATCTAACTCACTCTGCATTTGATCTAAGAGTTACGTGAGTTAAATATAACTCCAACCATGCATTGGACTTCGAAAAAATTGTGAGTGATGCTCTTAATGAAATAACTGTTTCTTCAAAGATCTGAATTTTGTCTGCTGAAGTGACCTAGAGAACAGGGTGCTTCAAATGTCACTTTCATTTTCGTCAACTTCGATTTAAGTTTATGCGTTTTTTTCAAATGGAACACCCTGTTTATCAGTTTGCTTTCGCATTATACATGGAATTACTTATCTGAGAATACTAATATATATGTTATTCCTAACAGTTCTTAAATTATTTGTGTTTTTAAAATTATTTTTACAAAATAAAAGAAATCTCTGATTGATTTTTTGAATTTGTAACAATAGTAACGACAATAATCATCACTTTCAAATGTATTCCACCCTGTTCAATACATTCTCTGATCTGCACAGAAAATAATTTTGTACGTATAATTAATGAACGGTGGTCGTCAATTTTTTTAACATTAATTTTACGAATCGATGATTTATACAATGATTTCTGATCATAGACTAATATCTCGAAACACTGAAACAATGAATGAGCCAACAATAAACAATTAACGCAAAACATAAAAAAAAATTAATTTTTTTAATTCATATGATGAAAAAATCCATTGAATCAACGTTTGATGTTAATTAATATACAGTGCTTCTCAGAAGTTCCCTCCCCCCTCTAATTTTTGGAACGATTATACATAAACAAGTTAAATTTGGAAACTGAATATTAAAGGTTGTAAACTTCCCTACTAGTGATGATAGATGACGAAATCGTCAAAGATGGCGTCACAAGGCCATTGTGACCGATACTTTTAAATGGAACCCTACGGCAAGCGAAACCTCTTTCAAAAGGTATCGAAAAAACCTATTCAATGATACTGGTTTTGTTGTGTTTATGGCAGTTTTAATGGCTCATTAGTAAACATTGAAATTTAAATTCCCTTCAGTATGATATTAATTACAGATTTAAGAATCAGTATCTACTCAAAGAAATTGCTCGAAGTGACCTCCATTTACTTCCTGACAGTGAAATATCCTATTTTTAAACTCTTCTCGTACTTTTGCAAATGTGTCTGCGGAAACAGACTCATATTCTGCAACAATACGTTGTTTTAAAACGTCAATATTGTCAGGTTCAGTGGCATGAACCTTCGATTTAAGGTACCTCCACAGAAAAAATCCAAAGGTGTGGGATCCGGTGATCGAGCTGACCATTCCGTTGAACCTCGTCGTCCAATCCATCTACCACGATACTCCTCATCCAAATACCGTCTTACTGCACCGTAATAGTGTGGAGGAGCACCATCCTGTTGGAATGTTATTTCCAAATTACCGAATTCATCTGGATTATCTTCCAAAATTTCAAGGATTAACGGTTCTATTGCGTTTTGCAACAGCTCCAGATAAACCTCACCAGTTGAATTAGTATTAAAAAAAAGAGGCTCAACGATGTGGTTTCCCACGATACCTGCCCAAACATTCACCTTCTGGGGAAATTGGGAAAGTGTTTCACGAAATAGGTGAGGATTTGCGTCACTCCAATACCTCACATTCTGTGTATTTACATTTCCATTTAGATAGAAAGTACTTTGGTCACTAAAACAAATTGTTTTGACATAGTCTGGCTGTTGGTTAATTTCAGTTTCCATATTTTCACAAAATTCCAGTCTTCGGTCTGGGTCGTCGTCTGAGAGTTGATGAACCATTTATAATTTGTATGGATGAAATTTGTTTTTTTTCAACACCCTGTGTACTGTACTCCGACTGACTTCACAGGTAGATGCAACGTGAGTTGTTGAAGAAGTAGGATTAACGATTACTTCTGCCAGTACCTATACACATTTTTTTCTCATCAGAAATTTGTGGTCTGACAGATCCTTTCGCATCATTAATACTACCCGTTGTTTTAAACTCACGAAGAAGCTCCCTCAAATAAGTCCTCGAAACGGGGATTCGACGCGTATATTTTTTTTTCATGTATGACCACGCATTACTTTTTATTGAGACGTCAGATTCAGATAATTCTTTTTTCAGTGGATAGGGTGTACTTTTCAGTTGGTCCCATTTGAATTTGACAGAAGAAATCCACCCCTAAGGGTAGCAAAATGAAGAATATCGATCACTCTCCCTCTAAATTCTGGTCTGTTGATCAGGCATAACTTTGTACTGGGTTCTTCGATTTGGATGTTTTTTTTTTATTGAATAGGGTATACCTCATAGTTGATCATATTTGGACTCTGAATGGAATTATCCACCCTTGCGGGTAGGAAAATAGGGGATAATTGATTTTTCACTTGTGAACATTGGCACACATATGTAGTTGACAATGACAGATCGCTATTGTCATCATTTTTGTTCTCCTACATCCGTCACAATCATTATTCTATGAGAGGATGAAATGATATACAAAGTAATGGAATAAACTAACCAGAACAACAAAACTAATTTATATTACAACAAATAGTAAAAGTAGATAATCATATTATTTAACTGGTAATAGTTCAAGTAAGGTGGGTGCGACAAGCTTTTGAATCTATATCTCACGGAATAACCCACGTCACAGATCCAAAGCAATTATTTTTCCATTTTTAGTGCATTTGAATAAAAGCTTGCCTTTGGAAAGATCTTTTTTTAATTATTGCATTCAAAAGGCTGTGCTCATTCATGTGAACGCCACTGCCACTCTGGATGCGAACAGTCACATCTGCTCTGGATGGAGTGGTATTTCCTCACTTTCCGCAGCCGTATCCATTTCCCGTACGTTCATCTATGAAATAGTCGATTTCGTATCGTATTGTGCGGTAGCGATTTCCACAATACCTACTGATTCATTATTTGAAGGTATGAGCTGCACCATATTCACCATGAATTTAACGGGGTGTATATCATCAAAATCATGCGGAGGCTTTTCACTTCAGTAGTTCTTTAATAAATGATTATTTTTCGATATCCATCATTTGAAGATTGTCTAGAATTGCCAATTATCTCATTTTTACAAACCCATGGAAAAAATTTAAATTCCTAAATGGAAAATATTTTGACATATATATATATAATTCCTAAATGGAAAATATTTATAATATATATATATATATATATATATATATATATATATATATATATATATATATATATATATATATATAAATATATATATACAGTGTCCGGCATAAAGTTCGCAGCATATGGAATACTTTTTTATTATTGATTTCTCAAAAAAAATCATTCGTGATAAAAACCTCTGCTTTATCCCAAACCTGAATTGCAAACACCAAAATTGAATTTTATACGACCCTTTACGAGGGAGATAGAAAAGCATGCTTTGTTTTCAAAGTAATATGATCCCATCACTTTTTTTCTCACGGTAGAATTCAAATTCATGGGGAAATATTGTTCAAAATCGAATGTTGATCCAGAAATTCTAATCATAGCCACCTGTGACCAATTTCATATTTCAACTTTTTTTTCCCATTTTTTCCTCATCGCCCTGTACAACATAAGGAATATGTTGCTAGACGAATGGTATATTGTTAGATATGATGATTTCACTCTCTGAATGTTTTCTTATTTCTCCCTCCCATCGGAAAGTCACATTAATTGAATTATGTGACGGAATTTCACAAAATCTTGCTGCAAATACTAAATAAAACTTAATTGTCTCCAAGGTATGATGCCGGAATGCTAATTGATTTATTTTCACAATACAAATAAAAAATTTTGAAACAAATATGTTCTTTGCTTTATTCTACGTGGAGTCCTCCATTCTCAATACACTGCATAGTACGGCGATGCATTGCATCATGAACATTTCTTAGTTTCTGGGGAGCTATTCCCCGAATACAATCCCTGATAGAATTCTCCAAATGACGTATATTTTGAAATGGTCTTCTCAAATATACCTTCTGTTTGAGATATCTTCATAAGAAAAAATCCAAAGGAGTGAGGTCCGGTGACCTGGCGGGCCAAGCGTTATTGGAATATCTTCCAATCCATCGATCTGGAAATGTTCCGTTTAACCACCTTCTCACTTCTAGCGTAGAATGAACGGATGCACCGTCTTGTTGAAAATACATTCCAGCTCTCATGTCCAGAGGAATATATATATATATATATATATATATATATATAAATATTAATATATATATATATACAGTGTCCGGCATAAAGTTCGCAGCATATGGAATACTTTTTTATTATTGATTTCTCAAAAAAAATCATTCGTGATAAAAACCTCTGCTTTATCCCAAACCTGAATTGCAAACACCAAAATTGAATTTTATACGACCCTTTACGAGGGAGATAGAAAAGCATGATTTGTTTTCAAAGTAATATGATCCCATCACTTTTTTTTCTCACGGTAGAATTCAAATTCATGGGGAAATATTGTTCAAAATCGAATGTTGATCCAGAAATTCTAATCATAGCCACCTGTGACCAATTTCATATTTCAACTTTTTTTTTCCCATTTTTTCCTCATCGCCCTGTACAACATAAGGAATATGATGCTAGACGAATGGTATATTGTTAGATATGATGATATCACTCTCTGAATGTTTTCTCATTTCTCCCTCCCATCGGAAAATCACATTAATTGAATTATGTGACGGAATTTCACAAAATCTTGCTGCAAATAGTAAATAAAACTTAATTATCTCCAAGGTATGATGCCGGAATGCCAATTGATTTATTTTCACAATACAAATAAAAATTTTTGAAACAAATATGTTCTTTGCTTTATTCTACGTGGAGTCCTCCATTCTCAATACACTGCATAGTACGGCGATGCATTGCATCATGAACATTTCTTAGTTTCTGGGGAGCTATTCCCCGAATACAATCCCTGATAGAATTCTCCAAATGACGTATATTTTGAAATGGTCTTCTCAAATATACCTTCTGTTTGAGATATCTTCATAAGAAAAAATCCAAAGGAGTGAGGTCCGGTGACCTGGCGGGCCAAGCGTTATTGGAATATATTCCAATCCATCGATCTGGAAATGTTCCGTTTAACCACCTTCTCACTTCTAGCGTAGAATGAACGGATGCACCGTCTTGTTGAAAATACATTCCAGCTCTCATGTCCAGAGGAATATCATGTAAATAATCGGAGAGAAACGTCTGCAGCATTCTTAAGTATTTTGCAGAATTCAGTGGTTGTCTGAAAAATACGTGTCCAACAATAATGTCAGTAAGAATTCCGTACTAGACGTTAACTTTGAAGTGATATTGGTGTCTACATTGTATCCTACAATGGGGAATATTATATGCCCACCACCTGCAATTTTGGGAGCTGACTACACCATTTGATGTGGATGTTGACTCGTCACTGTGAATAATTTTTTTCGTAAACTGTCTATTATCTTCCCTCATAGACTGAAACCAGAAACAGAAATCCAAGCGATTATCCAGATCTCTCGGTTTCAAAGTGTGTATGAATTTTAGTTCATACGGTTTGAATTTATTATTGCCTAGAACTCTTCTCATTGATCGATCGGATATACCAAGATTTTCTCCTCTTTGCAATAATGACATTCTTGGATTTCCAATCGTAGACAGCATAATATTCGTAACACTTTCTCCATTTTCAGTTATCGGTCGTCTATGTGTCACTTTGTATTTTTTCGAAACCGATCCAGATTCCCTGAATGTTTTCAAAATTCTTGTAATTGTCGAATTATGAACGTTTTTACCTGGATGTCTTTCATTAAAAATATTGGCAGTGTCTCTACGAGTAGGATAATTGTCACCATGTATCATTACAATCTCCACTCTCTCCTGTATACTTAGTCGAGCAGCCATGATTGAATTGAAAAACTACTGGAATTACTCTACAGATTTGTAAGTTATTCTTGACGCGTCAAAAATGGTTTGTTTACAATTGGAAATGAATTCGTTTTCAAAGCCAACTGTGATCGGCAAATGTTGTGTATCTCAATCATGTACAGTAAAATTGAAAGAACAAAACTATGGATGCTGGGTATTGCTATCGAAGTCGAAAAAAATTCGCGATATTTCGAAATTCATAAATAATAGGTGAATAAATTTTTCGAGTGGATTAAAACCTTAATTTTGTAAGTACAAATGTTGCAAAAAATTCAATAAAATATTGTAGATGCATTCTGATGTCTTGCTTGAAAAAAAAAACTATACAAAAATTATCATATTCTACAATTCCTGATTGTCTTAAAAAAATTTATTCGTAGTGTGAAAATAAATTCATTTTCATTCTGGCATCATACCTTGGAGACAATTCAGTTTTATTTACTATTTGTAGCAAGATTTTATGAAATTCCGTCACATAATTCAATTAATGTGATTTTCCAAGAAATAGGAAAACATTCAGAGAGTGATATCATCATATCTAACAATATTCCACTCGTGTAGCATAATATTCCTTATGTTGTACAGGGCGATGAGGAAAAAATGGGAAAAAAAGTTGAAATATGAAATTGATCATATGATTCGAATTCCTGGATCAACATTCGATTTTGGACAATATTTCCCCATGAATTTGAATTCTACCGTGAGAAATAAAGAGGATCATATTATTTTGAAAATAAAGCAAGCTTTTCCATCTCTCTCGTATAGGGTCGTATCAAATTCAATTTTGGTGTTTGCATTTCAGGTTTGGGATGGAGCAGAGATTTTAATGACGAATGATTTTTTTGAGAAATCAATAGTAAAAAAGTTTTCCATATGCTGCGAACTTTATGCCGGACACTGTACATATGGGGAGATGGGGAAAAGTTGCCTTTGTTTCTGTTTAGGCTTTCGAGTCTTTATGGGCTCTTCATCAAGAACCCTAAGAACGATTTCATCTCCGTTTATGTTGAATTTTTTCCAGTCCAGCACTAATAAAACCTCACCAAAATGGTTCAATGGCTCTTTGGATTGTTCATCGTATAGAAAAATATTTCACAACATAAACCATAACTATTGAACAAGCACAAGTACCTACAAGCAAGCATAATAAATTGGGGTGAACGCCAAAGATTTATATATGCAAAATGAGCAGAGGGTTGGATCTTAGACACCAAGAAGGCAAAACTTCTGGTAAACTATGATGTTATTTATAGTTAAGGGAAGTCATGATGTGGCGTTTTCTAGAGGGGAATTCAAACTCGAATCAACCGCTATGCAACATAATTCAGATAGTAAATTACACATACCAGGCAGGGCCGTAATGGGGGTTTATATTCGAGGCTCGCTCCAATTGAAAAATTTTAGAATATATTATACTCTTAAAAGTACAATGCACATCCTGGAACATCAAAATGACATATGCAATGCTTTCGTTGTATGTCTATGAAATCACTCATTGTAGATTCAATAACAATTTTAATCCAAAATCTAACTTAACATACATCATACAGGGTGAGTCATAAGTACTTAGACAAACTTCAGGAGGTGATTCCTCACAATATTCTAATATGAATTGTCCGAATAAATATATGTCCGGGAACGCTTCGTTTCTATCATACAGGGTGTTAAAGTTTTATTTTTATTTTCGTTTTTTTCAAATAACTTTCGAAATACTGACCTTAATTAGGCGGAAATAGGTATTGAGAGATTTTTTGAGGTGTCGAATTCGAATATGATGTTATTATTGCTCTTACTTGTAGGGGGCGCCACCTACACATCTTTCTCTTTTTTGAAGATTCATAACTTTTTTGAGCGTACTTCTAGCATATTTTTCAGTGAAAAAATCAATTCCTCCATCATATCTACGTAAAAAAGCTACCCTTGTTACAAATCGCTATAAGCAACCCTTTTCTAGATATTTTGACTTGAAAATTTCAAGTCGATTATTTGATAATTGATGGGTGTTGAAGTTATTACCATTATTTTGCATTTTCCACAAGAATGCTTAGGAAATTAATTTGGCGTTTAAGTAGTGACAGTTGAACGTATTGTTGTTTTCTTGAAGTTTCTGTAAGTTTTAAAACACTAATTTTGAAAAAATGGATTATTTAAACAATAATGCTCATTTCCTAATCGAGTACTGCCTTCAGCTCCAACATTTACCAGTCTCTACCGTCGTTTGGCAGAAACAGGTAGCTTCAAGAGGGTAGCTAATATTATTGGAAGACCACAAGCAGTCCGAACCCCAGAATTGGAAGAAGCTGTTTTGAACGCTCTCGAGGATAATCCAGAAACAAGTACAAGAATAATTGCTGAGGCTCTCAATTCTAGTCAGTCCACAGTTTGGAGAATTATCCACGATTAACAATTTTATCCATACCATATTCAAAGGGTACAAGCTCTTTTGCCTCGAAACTTTCCCCAACGCATTACTATGTGTCAGTGGTTTTTGAGAAAATTGGCTGGAAATCCTCAATTTCTAAGATATGTACTGTTCACGGACGAGGCAAATTTCTCCCGAAATGCTATCACAATCTTTCATAACAACCATGTTTGGAAAAACCGCACGAAGTTAGTGAAATACATTATCAGTATCAATTTTCTGTAAATATATGGGCGACAATAATTGATCATTACTTGATAGGTCCTTTCTTTCTTCCGTTCCGACTGAATTGCGCAACTTACACAGACTTTTTAGAAAATGAATTGCCGGGACTACTTCAGAATGTACCATTAGAAATTCGTATCCTCATGTGGTTTATGCATGATGGGGCTCCGGTCCATTTTAGAGTTGTAGCCAGGGAATTCCTCAACACTGTCTATCCAAATCGTAGGATCGGTAAGGCTGTAGAAGAACCTAACCAGGCGTGGGCATCAAGGTCCCCAGATCTAAAACCGCTAGATTTTTATTTTTGGGGACATTTGAAGTCACTAGTTTATAAAACTCCAGTAGCGAACGAGGAAGATCTAAGAAACCGAATAGTAGACGTCTGTGAAACAATAAGAAACACATCAATATTTTTGAGCGGGTACGAGATTCAATGGCTAAAAGACTGAATGCCTGTATCTTCGCTGAAGGTGGACACTTCGAACAATTCATCTGAGAACAATTTAGTTTCCTTTATTTTATTTTATTCTACATATTCAAAATTTCTTCAAATAAAAGTTTGATATTTCTTGCAAATTTTATTAAAACAAATACAGATTATGCACCCTTGATACAGAAATAACTATTTCAAACGAGTAAAACTAAATAGAATAGGTGGCGCCCCCTACAAAAAACCAAAACTACTTACTTAAACGTCAAATTCATTTCCTAAGCATTCTTGTGAAAAATGCGAAATAATGGAAATATACTTGTTGTTATGGCGACTTGTAACAAGGGTAGCTTTTTTACGTAGATATGATAGAGGAATTTATTTTTCTGATGACAATTCAACTCATGTATAAAAAATCGCATATGCCACAGTGCAATTGTCAGTTTGACAGCGGCAAAAGTTAGCTGCAACTTTTACAGCGATAAATTAACTCCTATATAAAATGTGTCATTTAAAGATGACTGTTTTGTCATTTTGACAGCGATAAAATAGGTGCATCGTTTTTTATCACCGATTAAAACGCCTGTTCCTCTTAAGCGTCTACATCTAGTATGCTTACGTCACTTTAATGTCTGCCCTGTCAGTTATTTAAGTATTGTTGATCATTGATACTGAAACATTACAACATGAGTCGTTTTGGGGAAGTTTCGACTCAACAAATAACAAAAAATATAGAAAAAGCAATCCCGCAATCCACAAAAAATAATAAAGCGTCAATATGGAGACAATTTATGGCGTTTTGTCAAGTACGAAATTATGAACTGTCGAAAATAACTCCGTTACAAAAAGTAGCAGATATATTAAAGGATTGGGCCTTTAATATGAAAAAGAGGAATGGAGAAGATTATAAAGAATATGCAGTTAAATTAATTTGGAATTCAACTACCGAAGATGATTCAAGAAAAATATTTAAATGAATACAATATTGAATTTGATCCTTTTGCCGACATAACTTTTAAAGAAGCTCGTGATGCAAGAAAAGAAAAAAAAGAAAAAGAATTACAATTTATTCCAGAGAAAAGAAAAGTAAGTTCTGTAGCATTGAACAAGAAAGATATAGTAAAAATGGCAAAATTGTGGAATATAGACAACCCAGAGGGATTACAAAAAAGATTCTTTCATATAGCTTCTTATGAATTAGCTTGGAGGGGGGGAGAAGCTGCAAACTGTAAAATTTACCATTTTGAAGATGAAAAAAATCAAGATGGAACTTCAACAAGAAGATTTGAATACAATACAATATTTTCAAAGACGACACAGGGTGGGTCGAAAAAATTGGCAGACAGCAAATGGATAACAAATAATGAAATGGATGAAGGTATTTGTCCCGTTGCATTGTTGAAATTACTGTTACAAAAAAGAAATGAAAACATAACATCTGAACGACTTTTTTTTACTCCAAATCCAGTTTGGAAAAACAAAAATCCTAAAGGTTGGTACTAAAATGTTCCACTGGGTATTAATACGATTTCTACTTGGACCAAATATTCTGCAACTAAAAGTGGACTCGACATTACAAATAATAAAATTACCAATCATTCGAACCGTGCTAGTACAGTTTCCCAGTTAGCCAAAGCAGGAGTAAGTGACCAACAACTTATAAAGATAACGGGACACTCATCATCATCTTCTATTAAACCCTACCTCCAAATTGATCCTGAACATCACGAAAATATTATTAGTTCCTTACGAGTCTCGAGTGAGAAAAATCAAAATAAATATTCTACATGTGTGAATACCAGAGAAGAAAATGTTGAAATCAGTACACCAAACCGAACAATTTATAACAATTGTGTTTTTAATAACTGTTCATTTAAATAATTTAATTGTATCAATAAAGATAATTATTGTTGTTGTTCATTCATATATTCGGTCGATAATTTATCTTGCCAAAAAACACTCGAGCTTTTCTTTTAAGGCTAAATTTCTTTTTAACTCAAAATTTTTCCATCAGTAATTTTGCTCGAAAAACTGACATTTGACAAAATCACTCGACCTTCGGTCTCGCGATTTTGTCGTCAAATTACTGATTGGCAAAATTATTTCGTTACAAGAAGGAATTCATTCGATAAAAAAAAAGCTCTTGTGTTTTTACTGTTGACAAATGCACTATTGGTTTTTTCACTTATTCATTTGTTTATCAATTATCGCGGTGTTGGTTGCAAAATTAATGAAGTTTGCATTGATATGTTTCTAAATTTCTCATTCATCAAATGGTCCTGCCGAATTACACTCGATGTTTGTATTGATATCTTGTAAATTTGTGTTGTTCAAATTCTTAACTGTTTCCTTTAGCAATTTGACTCGAAAAACCATCAACCTAAAAACGCTCCACCTTCGGTGTCGCGTTTTTAATAGTTGACAGTTTTTCTCGTCTAATTGCTAGGCAACAGTTTCTCATTAGACAACCCAAATTTACCCGATCAAATACAAACCTCTCGTACAATTATAAGTGAAAAATGTTCTAGAAGTACGCTCAAAAAAGACGTGTAGGTGGCGCCCGCTACGAGTAAGAGAAATAATAACATCATGTTCGATTTCGACACCTTAAAAAACTTCTCAATACCAATGTTTGTTTAATTAAGGTCAGTATTTCGAAAGTTATTCAAAAAAAACGAAAATAAAACTTTAGCACCCTGTATCTTGGGAACGAAGCGTTTCCGGATATATATTTATTTGGACAATGCATATTAGAATATTGTGAGGAATCACCTCCTGAAGTTTGTCAAAGTACTTTTGAATCACCCTGTATATCAAGTGTTTCGAAGGAAGGGTAAACAAACAATATGGAAAATTATAAATTTAGTACAACTGGCTTTTTAGATACTCTTTCGGGGTATTTTGGAATGAGACCCATCCGATTTGGTATCTGTGAAATCATTAGTGTTTTCAACAAATTGTTCGTTTCTGTTATCTATTCTCAGGCATTTACATCATATACTTTTTTGGGTATTTTCATTATCTTGCAATTGTACTCTATTACTTCTCAGGATTGAGGCATTAGGTGTCTGGATTGAATACGTATGAGGTCTTTCCCTTGTCCACTCACTCTATCTGGAAACTATTGGTTGGAATTTTGTTATTGATGATGAACTAATGTTTCTTCCTGAACACGATTCAGATCAGATGCGTGAAGATTGAACTGAACGATTCAAAAAGAAAAAAATTCATGATGTGAATCAATTATTGGAAATATATCCAGAATACTTTGATAGTACAGGAAATATACGAGCTGTTTGTCATATCGAAAATTGATAGTAAATATACCCCTGTTGTGCATGCTGCAAAAGAATCCCCATTCAGATGAGAGAAAAATTTATCTTAGAAATCAAATACCTTGAGATTATGAATTCAAAATGTAACGGAATCTTCGAGTTAGGTTAGCAGTATATGAAGGAATCTGGATATCTCCGGCTTTGTCGCCGAGAGAAAGGTCCGAACCGTGCGTCTACATTATAAAATATTCCTGAACATTGAAAACAATAACCTATCATATACAAGGTTCAAATTTCTTCACCAAAATGGAGGCCAAAGATGGATATCAGTCAGTTCCTTTGGACAACGAAAGTCCCTTGCAACCACTTTCGATACTACCGTGGGTATCATTAATATTTCTGATAAGTGTATATGGAAGAACAGAGGCAGAACATGATCCTAATTTGTTAAATTTGATGTTGGTTTATTCACACAAGTATCAAGGGTATGTTTGTTTTTTAATTGTATTTCCTTCATTGATTATTGTTGTTATTAGGATCTGGTTTCAATTGCTGGATGGGTATTATCGGAGGAAAACTTTTGGGGCCAATAATTTTCGACGGACAACGCACTGCGGAAAGATATCTACAGTTCCTTAGAAATCAAATTCATGATTTCATTGAAGATTTGCCACTGGCTAACCAAGTTGATATCTATTTTCAACAAGATGGAGCGCCACCTCACAATTCTCAAGTCGTAAGAGAACATCTGAATGACACCTTCCCAGAAAAGTGGATTGGCACTTATGGCCCTATTCAGCGGCCTGCGAGGTACATTCTTAAGTTGTCATATTTTTTCATAATGTATTATTTCTTTTTCATATTTTAGATCACCAATCTTACTCCGCTAGATTTTTTTCTCTGGGGAACAACAAAAAATCAGGTGTATAACACAGCATCAGCTACTCGTGAAGAACTGGAGTATGAAGTGAGGGTGGCATTCCAGAACATCACTGCGGAACAGCTAATCAATGTGGTGGGCGCAACAATTGAAAAAGTTGAACTTTGCCGTGATCAAGGAGGAGGTCATTCTAGAAATTTTGAACCTCAATGGACTAATTTGCGACTTTTAAATATTTCTTGAAACGACTGTGAAGTCATAAGCCTCAAAGTCGTATTTTTCCCATGTTACTTGATCAACAATGAAGCGATTTACACGATCCATGGCATTCTAGATCGAAAAATAAAAATTGGAACAAAAATGACTTCATCTGTCAAATATTGACAAGTGAGGTGTTGTTGGGTTCAGAATGTAATTCTCGATCGAAATAAGTAAAAATATATTGATGTCCCATTTGAAAATCGAAAGTTGGGGTCATTTCCGGTCAAACCGGAAGTACGGAAAAGCAAATGAATATGTCACAAAATGTAAATTGAACTATAATACACAAACCACAAATTTCGTTTTTCTAACTTCGATAATAAAAAAGTTATAGGGGTGAGCCACCTTGGAGAATCACCCGGTATAAATATATATATATATATATATATATATATATATATATATATATAGACATATATACAGGGTGTCCCTGGACTTCCTCTTTTCCTCTCGGGAATGTATAGATGGGGTCAAAATGTCACCAGTACTTCATATAACTTTTGTTCCTAAAATCCTTCGTTACCAAGTTACGGGCCCTCCAAGTTACAAAATGAAAAATATTTTTTTTATAACATTCAAAGTGAATATTAAAAATCATCTAAATTTTGGTGATTGACTAAACAAATGAATTCCTTCGATGAGCTTTCATGCAGGAGTCAGTTGTTTTGCTACAAAGTCAGGAACGGACTACCCCCAATGGTCCACACCCCAAAACTTTTAAATGACTGGGATTTGTCAATATGTTTTGACAAAACAAGGTTACCTGGACAATTTCCTGAATAAAAGTACACGTGTGGAAAATCGATCGGAGCAACGATTTTTGATAAAAATGCATTTTTGTTCGACGACATCCAACCTGAGATGTCCACCATTATTTGAAATGAAAAATTTTCACAGTAGAAATACTAATGCTAACGTTAATTCAACAACATTTATAACAGGGATAATTCAAAATATGCTAAAATAAAGTCGCAAACAAAAAGTACAGTACCTAGTTGAAAGTTTCATTCACAAACTAGATATTTTTTCAAATGAAATATCAAGTTATGTAGATTCGTGGTGTTTTTGAACTAACAAGCTAGTCCACTATGAAATATCGAATTCAGTCGATATTTAGTATGTACGCGTGGAATAAGCACGTTTCGTGTTGTGTTATCTGAATCTCATGAAACTCAACATTTGGATGTTGCAAATTCGTATTCACAGCTTAAATGTGGAGGAGTTTCACTGATAAGTATAATTTCATACGAGAAAATCTTTAACCCGTAGATAAATTTAGCTGAAAAAACGCACATCGGAAGACATAACTGATGAAAAGCAAACGAATAAACTACAAAAACGGCTGCACATGAATAGGTGAAAAATATCCGGTGAATAAATTTATTTCCATTTCTTCCACAGATGTTGACAAAAACAACTTGTAGAAAGAAATAAAATTAGTGTGGATAAAAAATGACAACTGGAATGCGATTTTGTTGAGTGGTGGGTCGTCATTGTATTGTCAATATTCTAATAGGACAATTTGAAGTGTTTTGATATGTCCGAACAGTTAACATTCAACGAATATGCAGATATGCATGCATTGTATGGACGAATATTTAGTAATGCTGCAGAAGCCCGTCGTCTGTATGCCGAGCATTTTCCCAATCGAACGTTACCGGGAAGAGAAACGTTCGAGCGTGTCTATCGCAGCTTGAGGGAGACAGGTATGTCTAATGGATAATTAATTGGAGCATGTTGTTTTATTTCGATATTATTGTAGGTTCAGTTTTGCCAAAACGAGGTGGTGAGGGTGCTCCTAGGGCTGTGCGTATTGGAGGAACATATTTTGGAAGCTTTCGCTCAGGATCCTTCAATGAGCATCAGAAACCTATCAGAACAGTCCACTATTCATAGAATAATTAGGGAACAACTGCTCCACCCATATCACATCCGGAAGGTACATGCCTTGAGACTTGAAGATTTTCCAGCACGACTGGAATATGCCAATTGGTTCCTGGATAAGCAAAGAGAGGATATGACTTTTATTACTCGAGTTTTATTCACTGATGAAGCAGGTTTCAGTAGAGATGGAGTGATCAACTCTCATAATCTCCACATATGGGCCGAAGAAAATCCCCATGGGATATTGCAAACCGAACACCAACGGAAATCCAACGTGAAGGTTTGGGCTGATATCATAGGAAACCATCTTATAGGACCATTCGTTCTACATGACCGTTTGAATGGAGAATGTTATTTGGAGTTCATTCAGAACGATTCGAATGGACTTTTGGAACATGTTCCATTGCAAACCCGAAGAGATATGTGGTTTATGCATGATGGCGCTCCTCCTCATTTTAGTTTGATTGTGCGGGACCATATGAACCAGATTTTCCCCAATAGATGGATTGGTAGAGGTGGGCCATATTCATGACCACCGCGGTCTCCGTATTTAAATCCATTGGATTTATTTCTGTGGGGGCATCTAAAAAGCCTCGTTTACGCTATACCTATTCACACCAGAGATGCCTTGTTGAATAGAATTACATTACACTGTGAAGCCATACGAAACGACCCTGGCATGCGATTTCAAGTGCAGAGAGGGTGTTTGCGTCGACTAAGAAAATGTATTGGGGGAGATTTTGCATTTCTGTTTGCTCTTGAGGCTTGCGATTGATTATTTACACCATTAGTTTTGTAAGGTAAACGTGTTTGCATGATAAAAATTCGTTATGAACATTGTACCTATCATTTCTATTTTCATTACAAATTAATCTTTTCGAATAATGGTAGACATCTCAGGTTGGATGTCGTCGAACAAAAATGCATTTTTATCAAAAATCGTTGCTCCGATCGATTTTCCACACGAGTACTTTTATTCAGGAATATGTCCAGGTAACCTTGTTTTGTTAAAACATATTGACAAATATCAGTCATTTCAAAGTTTTGGGGTGTGGACCATCGGGGGTAGTCCGTTCCTGACTTTGTAGCAAAACAACTGACTCCTGCATGAAAGCTCATCGAAGGAATTCATTTGTTCAGTCAATCACCAAAATTTAGATGATTTTGAATATTCACTTTGAATGTTATCAAAGAAAAACATTTTTCATTTTGTAACTTTGAGGGCCCGTAACTTGGTAACGAAGGCTTTTAGAAACAAAAGTTATATGAAATACTGGTGATATTTTGACCCCATCTATACATTTCTGGGGGAGAAAGAGACAGTCCAGGGACACCCTGTATATATATATATATATATATATATATATATATACAGGGTGTAATCTAACCTCTTGCACACCCGTGCATGACGAGTGTATAATGCCATTTTATAACGAATAACAGTGGTTAAAAATCTGAAATAAAAAATTGAAAACATATTTCGTCCATTGTGAAAGTCGGCAAAATTTTGGGTAGCGCCTCCCACCTAATTTCAGGTGACCTGCTCAGAGGAAAACATCGGCAATTTCCGAATGCAATAAACATTCAACTCGACATTTGAATAGGGTAGAATGTTGAACTGATTGTGTGGTAGATGTACACATTGCAGGCTGCCTGAGATAGATATTCAATTTTAAAGTGAATAAAACTTTGTTGTATCCAAACTGGTGATAAAGTCAGAAATTGATGAATAACCGCCTCTATGGTGTCCGAAGTTGAAGCATTTTAATTTACGTTATGGGAAGATTTTGCGAAGCTGCCTACTAGTTCCTTCTTCACCAATATAAGGAAATGCTACTGGATAATTCATGGTTTTCTCCTCTTCCACTAATGGCTCTTTACTACCTTCTGAGCTATATGAAGACGATGAATGCTAACTGTCCGATTCATATTCATCCGAGGAAACCCTAACAGGATCGGTCGCTCCAAAGCATCTCGTTCATGAGCTTCTGAAGACGTTGCTGTTCCTTCGTATAACTATTGGGAATTCAAAATTAGATGCCAGCGCCAGAGTGGCAAAAGTTCAAACCAGACATACTTACATTGTTTGTCTGTTTTCTCAGAGGTTATATACTTGTGCTCGGATTTTTTCTGAAAATATTTCCATTTGATATAATTTTCCAGTTATTTTGTGTAGTGTTATTCATTTCAAGACTCTAGTGAAGTGGTTCATTTAAATCTTAAGACAATATCATTTGTGAAAACTCTCTTTGGAGGAGACAAAGAATGCTCTTAATTGCTTGCAAAAAAAAACTTTTCCGAAGTTTCTGGACAGCTTAGTGAAGTCATCGGGAATTATTTTAAAGAAATGTTACACATTATTATTTGTGAGTGTTCGAATTAAAAATAAAACTAACAAAAACAGTTTTTTTTATTTCATTTAAAACAAACAAGATGGTGTGAAAATGTGTCCTTATCACTTAGATACATATATATATATATATATATATATATATATATATATATATATATACACTCTTTTTTCATACTGTATGAATAATCTTCGGTATATCGAATAATATCTCTTTTTTCTCTTCTTGAGTCTCTTTTTTTTCTACTCAACTCTCTTCGAAGGTTATCTTTTTAACTTTTTTTCTTGGCCTCACACGATACAGGAACATTTTGGGAAGGAACTGTATTCTTCTTCAAGATCCCAAGAGCCCGTCGACTGTCTATAGACTCACTCAATCCTAGATTAGTCTGCACCAGTAGGTTACATTCATTTTCTCACGGAAAATGATGAAAATTCATTCCAGTACAACGGGATCGTTTTGTCCAAGATTCACATTGAGGTACACAACAATAATGATTTGAACTAGAATCACTTATTTTTTTCACTCGAGGACGTACAATAGTCAACAGAATATTCACCAGGTAAAAAATGTCAACAATCACAAGGGATTCGAAAAGTTTTAAGTGTACAATGGCTAAAATCATATTAACATCAATGTTTCGAAAGTAAACAATGTGTCCTTATCACCTAGATATACATAAATAGTCACTCTTTTTCCATACTGTATGAATAATTTTCGGTATGTTGAATAATATCTCTTCTTTCTTTTCTTAACTCTCTTTTCTGTCCCCACAACTCTCTTTGAAGGTTCTCTTTTTCACTTTTATCTTGGCCACAGACGATACAAGAGGATTTTGGGAAGGGAATGGATTCTTCTTCAAGAGCCCATCGTCTCTGTCTATAAACTCGCTCAATCCTGCACTAGAACGTTACGTTCATTTTCTCATGGAAAATGATGAAAACTTATTCCAGTACAACGGGATCGTTTTGCCCAAGAGTCACATTGAGGTACACAACAATAATGATTTGAACTTGAATCACTCATTTTTTTACTCGTGGACAAACAATAGTCAACAGGTAACAAGAATTTCATTAAATGCCAACAATAACAAGATATTCGACAAGTTTTAGGTATACAATGGCTTAAATCATATTAGAAACATTAATGTTTGGAAAAGTAAATAATGTGCGTATGTATAGTATCCAAAATCGACACCAGAGGGAGTTTCTCTTATTTTGAATTCCCAATTCTCAAAATTACTTTTTGTAATAGAATTTTACTATGAAATCTTACCTTACTTGATAAAACCTGCTAATACACAAAAATATCTGACTGTTTACAGTATCGCTACACACGAGAATGACATCATACAACGATAATAGACAGATTATGTTTTGAATCACGCATGATTCCCGCGGCCTGCTATGCAATTTTGGTCAGCCAGGCCACGTGAGACACACTTGACTCACGTTCAAAAATACAATTTTGGACAGGTAATGACAAGTAATAAATATCCTGTCATCATTTTTGTGATTTTAAAAGTATAATAAACTATTTTTAGCTTGTAGACCAGATTGTAAAAAAAAATTGTATTGTGGCAGTCAACGTGTTAACTACCTTCATTCCTGATGGATATTCTTATGAATGTTTTTAGTCATTTAGTGTAATTATATTCGTATGAGTTGTTCGAATAATCATTAGAGTATTTAAAGATTATAAATACTTTGTATGTTCCTTCTAAGAAGGACAGGAGGGTATACCGTTATATAAACAATCTTTAGATAAATAGCTTAATTCTCACTGTTTATCATCATCAAATGATTAAACATGACCTTCATAGTACAATAAATATTAACAGATACGTATTTGGCATGGGAAATTGGTTCAAAATTTCCAATGGATTTGGTGAATACCCGCGAATTCTCCGAATAAATCATGCAATGCGTGTTATCAGGATCGGCTTCATGGAATCTGTTCATGTTGTCGTATTGTCCCGAAGCTCCAAAGATAATTTTTTTTATGCAACCAGCACATTTAGGTGGAGTGGAACTTCCTAGAGCTATTTAATTTTTTTATCTATTCAAGAGTTCAATTCAATATGACTAAGAAATAACATATATTCATGCAGACCAAACATTTTGACAGCGATATTTCTTGCAGTAAATAGAAATAGTCTAAAAACGATCGAGATTGGGGTATCATAAGCTGACCCATTCAGGAATAAAAAATGGTTTTTTCGCAATTTTCATTGCAGTTATGTCTAACCAAATCAGTAGGATTGTTGAATTTTTTCAAAAATGCCTGCTCATGTTTTAAATAACAATTTCCTTGTAATTCTATGTTGAATAGGTACAATGGGTTTTTTTTTTTGAAAGCTCATCTTGAAAGCCAAGAATATATTTTGAGTTGAGCATACCTGACTGAAACCAAATAAAAACTTTTTAACAAAAAATTGAACCGACGAAATGATCAACTGAAAATAAACCTTCTTAGTCTAAATGATAATTGAGCTCCTAAACTAATGTAAGTAACTGATTTTGAGTCGGCGCCAAACAAACAATTATCGAAGATCATTATCTATGAAAGAAGTCATCAAAACGCAGCCGTGCATCTCGCTGCCATCATTCATCATTTTACGCTTCACCTAATTCAATTGCTAGTTTGTTTGGCGCCGACTCAAAATCAGTTACTTACATTAGTTTAGGAGCTCAATTATCATTTAGACTAAGAAGGTTTATTTTATTTTTTGCTTTTCAGTTGATTTTTTCGTCGGTTTAATTTTTTGTTAAAAAGTTTTTATTTTTTACTTTTTAGTTCCGAATTTCGTCGGTTTGATTTTTTGTTAAAAAGTTTTTATTTTTCAACTTTTTGTGGCTAAAATCTACCAATTACTACCTACTTGTTTTTTGATTACTTCCAAAATACTTACTTACCTACCTTACTTCAACTATTACCAGTTAAATAATATGATTATCTACTTTTCTATTTGTTGTAATATAAATTATTTTCGTTGTTCTGGTTAGTTTATTTCATTACTTTGTATATCATTCCATCCTCTCATAAAATATACTGATTTTGACGGAACAAGAATAATGTCAGTAGCGATCTGTCATTGTCAACTACGTATGTGTGTGCTCATGTTCACTAGTCGAAAATCAATTATCCCATATTCTTCTACCTGTAAGGGTGGCTAATTTCTTTCGAAATCCAAATATAAGGTATACCCTATCTATTGAAAAAAGAGTCATCCAAATCGAAGAACCAGTACAAAGTTATGCAGAGGGTGAGTGATCAATATCTTTCATTTCGCTACCCTAGGGGTGGACTTCATCTTTTAAATTCAAATGGGACCAAAGTTGAAGTACACCCTATCCACTGAAAAAAGAATTATCGGAATCGGACGCCTCAGTAAAAAGTTATGCGTGATCATTCATAAAAAAATATGATGGAAAAACATAAAATATACGGGTCGAATAGAGAACCTCCTCCTTTTTGGTTTCGTCGGTTAAAAATACATGCTTCTTCAATTCAGTTCACTTCTAAATAACCAATCAATGGAGGATTTATCGAATTAAATTTTTGATTTTCATCGTCAATTTTTTGAAAGATGTTTTAATCAATATAGGATCAAAATCAACTACTCAGTTCCAATTCAATACAATATTCAGATTTTGAATATATTTGCGGAATACTACGTATCACCTACCTACTCAGCTTCTGTAAATAAGCAATTCTCGATATTTTTTAACAATTTTTTTCAACAACATATAAAGCTAAACGTAAAAAAGCTTATTCTTTTCTGAATACCAAAAGAACGATCACCTATGCATCATTAATATGGTGGCCAAAAACCAACAGTACTGCAAGCGGTTAGCCTGTATGGGAATCACAGGGGCAATGTTCAGATGCCCCACTGCAGCATTAGAGGTAATGCTGAAACTTTTGCCATTGTGTGTAATGAAGAAAGCGGCCATGAGTGCCTTCAGACTACACCAGACATCAAATTTGAGAGCTGAAAAGATACTAAATTTGAAAGCTTACTAGATTCCTGAAGATTCTGGAATATATGCCTCTAGAATCCATCCAGGTACAAACCATCAGATATTATGCCAACTAGGCACGACTTGGGAGTGCATTTTGAAGTGGTCTTGAACAGCCATCAAATCTGCACAATGAACGGGCCTCAACTGCATCAGTTTGGTGGTATACTGATGGATCTAAGTTGGACGGAAGGGCTGGAGCGAGAGAAACGGGTTCTAGTTTTAAGCTCTCAAAACTCCCAGGCAAAGCACAAACAATTTTCTAACAGAAATTTGCGCCCAAGAATGCTTTGCAAGAGTATTCAGGGGGAAAAATATACAGGGTGTGAGTGAATAAGTGCGACAAACTTCAGGGGGTGATTCTGCATGAAAAAATAATGACAGTTTGCTATATAACTTTTGTCCGCAAATGCTTCGTTTTCCGAGATACGGCGTGTTGAAGTTTTTCTTAAAAACTGACTATTTATTTATTGCTTTGAAACCGGTCGAGATATGCAGATGAAATTTGGTGAGTATCTGCTAGTAGGCTACTGTCAACATTCTGTTGAATACCTAGGGTACCCCATCACACAACATTTGTTCGTCTTCAGCAATCTTTGCGCGAAAATGGTACATTTAAGAAACAAACGGCTGACTGCGGACGCCCTCGAGGAGTACGAACTGTGCAACTAGAAGAAGCAGTTCTCGAGTTAATTGCGGAGTCACCTGAAACAAGTACTCGAAAAATTGCCAACATATTGAATGTAAGCAACTTCACTGTATTCAAAATTCTTAAAGAACAGCAATTGTATCCATTCCATATCCAACGTGTGCAAGCTCTACTACCTAGAGACTTTTTTCCGAGCCTAGTTTTTGGCCATTGGATTCTTCATCAAATCACTCAAATTCCTAATTTTTTAAATAGCGTTTTGTGTACTGACGAGGCTAATTTTGGACGACAGTGTATACGAAATTTCCATAACAGCACCTCTGGGCTGAGGAAAATCCACATGGAATCTTCGAAGCTCATTTTCAGCATCAGTTTTCAGTGAATGTATGGCTTGGGGTACTATGATCGTTTAATCGGTCGATATTTCCTCCCATAACGACTAACAAGCGACTCTTACCTTAATTTCCTACAGGAAGAGTTACCTGTTCTTCTTGAAGAAATTCCTCTACAGTTGAGACAATACTTGGTTCATGCATGATGGTGCACCAGTCCATTTTAGCATTATTGTACATGATCACCTAGATACACTATATCCAAATCGTTGGATAGGTAGGGGAGATACGGAACATTGGCCTGCTCGATCTCAGGATTCAAATCCTCTAGATTTTTGCATTTGGAGTTTTCATAAGTCATTAGTTTATTCCACTCCCGTCGAAAATGTTGAAGACCTGAGGAATCGAATTATAGCCGGCTGTGAGACAATAAAAAATACACCAGGAATATTTGCGCGAATACGACAATCAATGAGGCGAAGAGTTGAATCTTGTATCACTTTAATACAGTCTCTGCTAGTAGGCTACTGTCAACATTCTGTTGAATACCTAGGGTACCCCATCATACAACATTTGCTCGTCTTCAGCAATCTTTGCGCGAAAATGGTACATTTAAGAAACAAACGGCTGACTGCGGACGCCCTCGAGGAGTACGAACTGTGCAACTAGAAGAAGCAGTTCTCGAGTTAATTGCGGAGTCACCTGAAACAAGTACTCGAAAAATTGCCAACATATTGAATGTAAGCAACTTCACTGTATTCAAAATTCTTAAAGAACAGCAATTGTATCCATTCCATATTCAACGTGTGCAAGCTCTACTACCTCGAGACTTTTTTCCGAGCCTAGTTTTTGCCATTGGATTCTTCATCAAATCACTCAAATTCCTAATTTTTTAAATAGCGTTTTGTGTACTGACGAGGCTAATTTTGGACGACAGTGTATACGAAATTTCCATAACAGCACCTCTGGGCTGAGGAAAATCCACATGGAATCTTCGAAGCTCATTTTCAGCATCAGTTTTCAGTGAATGTATGGCTTGGGGTACTATGATCGTTTAATCGGTCGATATTTCCTCCCATAACGACTAACAAGCGACTCTTACCTTAATTTCCTACAGGAAGAGTTACCTGTTCTTCTTGAAGAAATTCCTCTACAGTTGAGACAATACTTCTGGTTCATGCATGATGGTGCACCAGTCCATTTTAGCATTATTGTACATGATCACCTAGATACACTATATCCAAATCGTTGGATAGGTAGGGGAGATACGGAACATTGGCCTGCTCGATCTCAGGATTCAAATCCTCTAGATTTTTGCATTTGGAGTTTTCATAAGTCATTAGTTTATTCCACTCCCGTCGAAAATGTTGAAGACCTGAGGAATCGAATTATAGCCGGCTGTGAGACAATAAAAAATACACCAGGAATATTTGCGCGAATACGACAATCAATGAGGCGAAGAGTTGAATCTTGTATCACTTTAATACAGTCTCTGCTAGTAGGCTACTGTCAACATTCTGTTGAATACCTAGGGTACCCCATCATACAACATTTGCTCGTCTTCAGCAATCTTTGCGCGAAAATGGTACATTTAAGAAACAAACGGCTGACTGCGGACGCCCTCGAGGAGTACGAACTGTGCAACTAGAAGAAGCAGTTCTCGAGTTAATTGCGGAGTCACCTGAAACAAGTACTCGAAAAATTGCCAACATATTGAATGTAAGCAACTTCACTGTATTCAAAATTCTTAAAGAACAGCAATTGTATCCATTCCATATTCAACGTGTGCAAGCTCTACTACCTAGAGACTTTTTTCCGAGCCTAGTTTTTTGCCATTGGATTCTTCATCAAATCACTCAAATTCCTAATTTTTTAAATAGCGTTTTGTGTACTGACGAGGCTAATTTTGGACGACAGTGTATACGAAATTTCCATAACAGCACCTCTGGGCTGAGGAAAATCCACATGGAATCTTCGAAGCTCATTTTCAGCATCAGTTTTCAGTGAATGTATGGCTTGGGGTACTATGATCGTTTAATCGGTCGATATTTCCTCCCATAACGACTAACAAGCGACTCTTACCTTAATTTCCTACAGGAAGAGTTACCTGTTCTTCTTGAAGAAATTCCTCTACAGTTGAGACAAACTTCTGGTTCATGCATGATGGTGCACCAGTCCATTTTAGCATTATTGTACATGATCACCTAGATACACTATATCCAAATCGTTGGATAGGTAGGGGAGATACGGAACATTGGCCTGCTCGATCTCAGGATTCAAATCCTCTAGATTTTTGCATTTGGAGTTTTCATAAGTCATTAGTTTATTCCACTCCCGTCGAAAATGTTGAAGACCTGAGGAATCGAATTATAGCCGGCTGTGAGACAATAAGAAATACACCAGGAATATTTGCGCGAATACGACAATCAATGAGGCGAAGAGTTGAATCTTGTATCACTTTAATACAGTCTCTGCTAGTAGGCTACTGTCAACATTCTGTTGAATACCTAGGGTACCCCATCATACAACATTTGCTCGTCTTCAGC